>CM077643.1:12084196-12319153 GCA_039707465.1 Rhabdophis nuchalis | reverse complement strand
GATCTTGGGGCTGTCCCCTGTGTTGAGACCCTCGTGAAATTAAAAGCCCCTTGCCAAAACTGGTAGGGTGTCCATAACTTTAATCCCGGGACAATTGCAACCGTCGTAGGTATGAGCCAGTTGCCAAGTGTCAGAACTTGGATCACGACACCGCAGGCATTGTGCAATGGCCGTCCAGTGCGAAAAATGATTGGCAGAGGTCAATGGTTTTAACGCTGCCGCGATTTGGGCCATTCAATGAACCGTGGTCAAGCAATTTTGGGAACCTTGCCTTGGTTACCTTGGTAGGCCGCTTTCCGCCCTACAAGGTCCTGCCAAATGTCCCCCACCCACCAGAGAGGGAAGGGGGCGGGGGGGGAGGAAAGGGAGACATACCTATGAAGTCGGTCACTTTGTCCGTCATGACGCGCGAGGCACGGATGAGGGTGTTGTCGCTCTCGTCGTATTTTCATCTTCATTTCAAAAAAGCCTAAGGAAACGGAAAGGGACCCTTGGAAGAATGAATAGGGAGACACACACACACACACACACACACACACACACACCCTGGGAAACGAGGAGGGGGGTGAACTTTAAAAACAGGAAAAGACGTTTCCTAGAGCCGTGATGGCGAATCTATGGCACGTAGATTCGCCATTCTCCGGGCACGCACGCCCTCGCCCATTGCTCTTCCAAGGCTCCGGCACTTCCATTGTGGCGAATTCTGGAAGCTGAAGTCCTACAGACTTAAAAGTTGCAAAGGTTGGAGACCCCTGGCCCAGGCCCTGACACTGACAGCTTTGCTGGCTGGAGAAGTCTGGGAGCCCAAGTCCTTCAGACTTAAAGTTGCAAAGGTTGGAGACCCCTGGCCCAGGCCCTGACACTGACAGCTTTGCTGGCTGGAGAAGTCTGGGAGCCCAAGTCCTTCAGACTTAAAGTTGCAAAGGTTGGAGACCCCTGGCCCAGGCCCTGACACTGACAGCTTTGCTGGCTGGAGAAGTCTGGGAGCTGAAGTCCTTCAGACTTAAAGTTGCAAAGGTTGGAGACCCCTGGCCCAGGCCCTGACACTGACAGCTTTGCTGGCTGGAGAAGTCTGGGAGCCCAAGTCCTTCAGACTTAAAGTTGCAAAGGTTGGAGACCCCTGGCCCAGGCCCTGACACTGACAGCTTTGCTGGCTGGAGAAGTCTGGGAGCCCAAGTCCTTCAGACTTAAAGTTGCAAAGGTTGGAGACCCCTGGC
The DNA here is from genome assembly GCA_039707465.1 of Rhabdophis nuchalis. Classification (NCBI taxonomy): domain Eukaryota; kingdom Metazoa; phylum Chordata; class Lepidosauria; order Squamata; family Natricidae; genus Rhabdophis; species Rhabdophis nuchalis. The sequence goes on along the minus strand of CM077643.1, from coordinate 12,317,936 downwards.
CCAGGCCCTGACACTGACAGCTTTGCTGGCTGGAGAATTCTGGGAGCTGAAGTCCTTCAGACTTAAAGTTGCAAAGGTTGGGGACCCCTGGCCCAGGCCCTGACACTGACAGCTTTGCTGGCTGGAGAAGTCTGGGAGCTGAAGTCCTTCAGACTTAAAGTTGCAAAGGTTGGAGACCCCTGGCCCAGGCCCTGACACTGACAGCTTTGCTGGCTGGAGAATTCTGGGAGCTGAAGTCCTTCAGACTTAAAGTTGCAAAGGTTGGGGACCCCTGGCCCAGGCCCTGACACTGACAGCTTTGCTGGCTGGAGAATTCTGGGAGCTGAAGTCCTTCAGACTTAAAAGTTGCAAAGGTTGGGGACCCCTGGCCCAGGCCCTGACACTGACAGCTTTGCTGGCTGGAGAATTCTGGGAGCTGAAGTCCTTCAGACTTAAAAGTTGCAAAGGTTGGGGACCCCTGGCCCAGGCCCTGACACTGACAGCTTTGCTGGCTGGAGAATTCTGGGAGCTGAAGTCCTTCAGACTTAAAAGTTGCAAAGGTTGGGGACCCCTGGCCCAGGCCCTGACACTGACAGCTTTGCTGGCTGGAGAAGTCTGGGAGCTGAAGGCCTTCAGACTTAAAGTTGCAAAGGTTGGAGACCCCTGGCCCAGGCCCTGACACTGACAGCTTTGCTGGCTGGAGAATTCTGGGAGCTGAAGTCCTTCAGACTTAAAAGTTGCAAAGGTTGGGGACCCCTGGCCCAGGCCCTGACACTGACAGCTTTGCTGGTTGGAGAAGTCTGGGAGCTGAAGTCCTTCAGACTTAAAGTTGCAAAGGTTGGAGATCCCTGGCCCAGGCCCTGACACTGACAGCTTTGCTGGCTGGAGAATTCTGGGAGCTGAAGTCCTTCAGACTTAAAGTTGCAAAGGTTGGAGATCCCTGGCCCAGGCCCTGACACTGACAGCTTTGCTGGCTGGAGAATTCTGGGAGCTGAAGTCCTTCAGACTTAAAGTTGCAAAGGTTGGAGATCCCTGGCCCAGGCCCTGACACTGACAGCTTTGCTGGCTGGAGAATTCTGGGAGCTGAAGTCCTTCAGACTTAAAGTTGCAAAGGTTGGAGACCCCTGGCCCAGGCCCTGACACTGACAGCTTTGCTGGCTGGAGAAGTCTGGGAGCTGAAGTCCTTCAGACTTAAACTTGCAAAGGTTGGAGACCCCTGACCCAGGCCCTGACACTGACAGCTTTGCTGGCTGGAGAAGTCTGGGAGCTGAAGTCCTTCAGACTTAAAAGTTGCAAAGGTTGGAGACCCCTGGCCCAGGCCCTGACACTGACAGCTTTGCTGGCTGGAGAAGTCTGGGAGCTGAAGTCCTTCAGACTTAAAAGTTGCAAAGGTTGGGGACCCCTGGCCCAGGCCCTGACACTGACAGCTTTGCTGGCTGGAGAATTCTGGGAGCTGAAGTCCTTCAGACTTAAAAGTTGCAAAGGTTGGGGACCCCTGGCCCAGGCCCTGACACTGACAGCTTTGCTGGCTGGAGAATTCTGGGAGCTGAAGTCCTTCAGACTTAAAAGTTGCAAAGGTTGGGGACCCCTGGCCCAGGCCCTGACACTGACAGCTTTGCTGGCTGGAGAAGTCTGGGAGCTGAAGGCCTTCAGACTTAAAGTTGCAAAGGTTGGAGACCCCTGGCCCAGGCCCTGACACTGACAGCTTTGCTGGCTGGAGAATTCTGGGAGCTGAAGTCCTTCAGACTTAAAAGTTGCAAAGGTTGGGGACCCCTGGCCCAGGCCCTGACACTGACAGCTTTGCTGGTTGGAGAAGTCTGGGAGCTGAAGTCCTTCAGACTTAAAGTTGCAAAGGTTGGAGATCCCTGGCCCAGGCCCTGACACTGACAGCTTTGCTGGCTGGAGAATTCTGGGAGCTGAAGTCCTTCAGACTTAAAGTTGCAAAGGTTGGAGATCCCTGGCCCAGGCCCTGACACTGACAGCTTTGCTGGCTGGAGAATTCTGGGAGCTGAAGTCCTTCAGACTTAAAGTTGCAAAGGTTGGAGATCCCTGGCCCAGGCCCTGACACTGACAGCTTTGCTGGCTGGAGAATTCTGGGAGCTGAAGTCCTTCAGACTTAAAGTTGCAAAGGTTGGAGACCCCTGGCCCAGGCCCTGACACTGACAGCTTTGCTGGCTGGAGAAGTCTGGGAGCTGAAGTCCTTCAGACTTAAACTTGCAAAGGTTGGAGACCCCTGACCCAGGCCCTGACACTGACAGCTTTGCTGGCTGGAGAAGTCTGGGAGCTGAAGTCCTTCAGACTTAAAAGTTGCAAAGGTTGGAGACCCCTGGCCCAGGCCCTGACACTGACAGCTTTGCTGGCTGGAGAAGTCTGGGAGCTGAAGTCCTTCAGACTTAAAAGTTGCAAAGGTTGGAGACCCCTGGCCCAGGCCCTGACACTGACAGCTTTGCTGGCTGGAGAATTCTGGGAGCTGAAGTACTTCAGACTTAAAGTTGCAAAGGTTGGGGACCCCTGGCCCAGGCCCTGACACTGACAGCTTTGCTGGCTGGAGAAGTCTGGGAGCTGAAGTCCTTCAGACTTAAAGTTGCAAAGGTTGGAGACCCCTGGCCCAGGCCCTGACACTGACAGCTTTGCTGGCTGGAGAATTCTGGGAGCTGAAGTCCTTCAGACTTAAAGTTGCAAAGGTTGGGGGACCCCTGGCCCAGGCCCTGACACTGACAGCTTTGCTGGCTGGAGAATTCTGGGAGCTGAAGTCCTTCAGACTTAAAAGTTGCAAAGGTTGGGGACCCCTGGCCCAGGCCCTGACACTGACAGCTTTGCTGGCTGGAGAATTCTGGGAGCTGAAGTCCTTCAGACTTAAAAGTTGCAAAGGTTGGGGACCCCTGGCCCAGGCCCTGACACTGACAGCTTTGCTGGCTGGAGAATTCTGGGAGCTGAAGTCCTTCAGACTTAAAAGTTGCAAAGGTTGGGGACCCCTGGCCCAGGCCCTGACACTGACAGCTTTGCTGGCTGGAGAAGTCTGGGAGCTGAAGGCCTTCAGACTTAAAGTTGCAAAGGTTGGAGACCCCTGGCCCAGGCCCTGACACTGACAGCTTTGCTGGCTGGAGAATTCTGGGAGCTGAAGTCCTTCAGACTTAAAAGTTGCAAAGGTTGGGGACCCCTGGCCCAGGCCCTGACACTGACAGCTTTGCTGGTTGGAGAAGTCTGGGAGCTGAAGTCCTTCAGACTTAAAGTTGCAAAGGTTGGAGATCCCTGGCCCAGGCCCTGACACTGACAGCTTTGCTGGCTGGAGAATTCTGGGAGCTGAAGTCCTTCAGACTTAAAGTTGCAAAGGTTGGAGATCCCTGGCCCAGGCCCTGACACTGACAGCTTTGCTGGCTGGAGAATTCTGGGAGCTGAAGTCCTTCAGACTTAAAGTTGCAAAGGTTGGAGATCCCTGGCCCAGGCCCTGACACTGACAGCTTTGCTGGCTGGAGAATTCTGGGAGCTGAAGTCCTTCAGACTTAAAGTTGCAAAGGTTGGAGACCCCTGGCCCAGGCCCTGACACTGACAGCTTTGCTGGCTGGAGAAGTCTGGGAGCTGAAGTCCTTCAGACTTAAACTTGCAAAGGTTGGAGACCCCTGACCCAGGCCCTGACACTGACAGCTTTGCTGGCTGGAGAAGTCTGGGAGCTGAAGTCCTTCAGACTTAAAAGTTGCAAAGGTTGGAGACCCCTGGCCCAGGCCCTGACACTGACAGCTTTGCTGGCTGGAGAAGTCTGGGAGCTGAAGTCCTTCAGACTTAAAAGTTGCAAAGGTTGGAGACCCCTGGCCCAGGCCCTGACACTGACAGCTTTGCTGGCTGGAGAATTCTGGGAGCTGAAGTACTTCAGACTTAAAAGTTGCAAAGGTTGGGGACCCCTGGCCCAGGCCCTGACACTGACAGCTTTGCTGGCTGGAGAATTCTGGGAGCTGAAGTCCTTCAGACTTAAAGTTGCAAAAGGTTGGGGACCCCTGGCCCAGGCCCTGACACTGACAGCTTTGCTGGCTGGAGAATTCTGGGAGCTGAAGTACTTCAGACTTAAAAGTTGCAAAGGTTGGGGACCCCTGGCCCAGGCCCTGACACTGACAGCTTTGCTGGCTGGAGAATTCTGGGAGCTGAAGTCCTTCAGACTTAAAGTTGCAAAAGGTTGGGGACCCCTGGCCCAGGCCCTGACACTGACAGCTTTGCTGGCTGGAGAATTCTGGGAGCTGAAGTCCTTCAGACTTAAAAGTTGCAAAGGTTGGGGACCCCTGGCCCAGGCCCTGACACTGACAGCTTTGCTGGCTGGAGAATTCTGGGAGCTGAAGTCCTTCAGACTTAAAGTTGCAAAGGTTGGGGACCCCTGGCCAAGGCCCTGACACTGACAGCTTTGCTGGCTGGAGAAGTCTGGGAGCTGAAGTCCTTCAGACTTAAAAGTTGCAAAGGTTGGGGACCCCTGGCCCAGGCCCTGACACTGACAGCTTTGCTGGCTGGAGAATTCTGGGAGCTGAAGTCCTTCAGACTTAAAGTTGCAAAAGGTTGGGGACCCCTGGCCCAGGCCCTGACACTGACAGCTTTGCTGGCTGGAGAATTCTGGGAGCTGAAGTCCTTCAGACTTAAAAGTTGCAAAGGTTGGGGACCCCTGGCCCAGGCCCTGACACTGACAGCTTTGCTGGCTGGAGAATTCTGGGAGCTGAAGTCCTTCAGACTTAAAGTTGCAAAGGTTGGGGACCCCTGGCCCAGGCCCTGACACTGACAGCTTTGCTGGCTGGAGAATTCTGGGAGCTGAAGTACTTCAGACTTAAAAGTTGCAAAGGTTGGGGACCCCTGGCCCAGGCCCTGACACTGACAGCTTTGCTGGCTGGAGAAGTCTGGGAGCTGAAGTCCTTCAGACTTAAAAGTTGCAAAGGTTGGGGACCCCTGGCCCAGGCCCTGACACTGACAGCTTTGCTGGCTGGAGAAGTCTGGGAGCTGAAGTCCTTCAGACTTAAAAGTTGCAAAGGTTGGGGACCCCTGGCCCAGGCCCTGACACTGACAGCTTTGCTGGCTGGAGAATTCTGGGAGCTGAAGTCCTTCAGACTTAAAGTTGCAAAAGGTTGGGGACTCCTGGCCCAGGCCCTGACACTGACAGCTTTGCTGGCTGGAGAATTCTGGGAGCTGAAGTCCTTCAGACTTAAAAGTTGCAAAGGTTGGGGACCCCTGGCCCAGGCCCTGACACTGACAGCTTTGCTGGCTGGAGAATTCTGGGAGCTGAAGTCCTTCAGACTTAAAGTTGCAAAGGTTGGGGACCCCTGGCCCAGGCCCTGACACTGACAGCTTTGCTGGCTGGAGAAGTCTGGGAGCTGAAGTCCTTCAGACTTAAAAGTTGCAAAGGTTGGGGACCCCTGGCCCAGGCCCTGACACTGACAGCTTTGCTGGCTGGAGAATTCTGGGAGCTGAAGTCCTTCAGACTTAAAGTTGCAAAAGGTTGGGGACCCCTGGCCCAGGCCCTGACACTGACAGCTTTGCTGGCTGGAGAATTCTGGGAGCTGAAGTCCTTCAGACTTAAAAGTTGCAAAGGTTGGGGACCCCTGGCCCAGGCCCTGACACTGACAGCTTTGCTGGCTGGAGAATTCTGGGAGCTGAAGTCCTTCAAACTTAAAAGTTGCAAAGGTTGGGGACCCCTGGCCCAGGCCCTGACACTGACAGCTTTGCTGGCTGGAGAAGTCTGGGAGCTGAAGTCCTTCAGACTTAAAAGTTGCAAAAGTTGGAGACCCCTGCTGTAGCAGCAACCGGATCTCGAGCCGACCAATTGCCAGCCCGGTACCCTATCCACGGGACCCCCTGCAATCCCATGTACCTACGGTTGAAAACCATGTTGTTGTCCTTGAACTCCTTCCACTGCTGGTACCACTTGGAGTCTTTGTGCAGGACCATGCCCATGGCTTGCCTGGAGGGGCCAAGAGAGGGGAGTTAGGGAAGGAGGCCGGCGTATCGCCCTACTTCTCCCCCATCGCTGATTCTCCGGACCTTGGGAAAGAAACCCTCGCAGCCAACCGCCTGCACGGCCCCGGGGAGAGCGAGGCAGACGAAGGCCGGGGTTTCCCCAGTTCCCCTTGCAGGTGGCCAGGAAGCACACTGGGGTGTTGGTGTGTGAGGGGAGGGCTTCCAAAGGGGGACAAGCCCTCTGGCCCTCGAGGGGTCACTTAGGATGGTTTCTCCCAGGTGCAGGCAAGACAGGGAGGGAGGGAGAGAGGTAGAGAGAGGTAGGGAGGGAGAGAGGGAGGGAGAGAGAGGTAGAGAGAGGGAGGGAGGGAGGGGGAGGGAGGGAGATGGAGGGAGGGAGAGGGAGGGAGAGAGAGAGGGAGAGGGAGGAAGGGAGAGAGGGAGGGAGGGAGAGGGAGGGGGAGAGAGGGTGGGAGGTAGAGCGAGGAGGGAGGGAGAAGGAGGGAGAGGGAGGGAGGGAGGGAGAGAGGTAGATATAGGGAGGGAGGGAGGGAGGGAGGGAGAGGGAGAGGGAGGGGGAGGGAGAGGGGGGAGATGGAGGGAGGGAGAGGGAGGGGGAGGGAGAGGGGGGAGATGGAGGGAGGGAGAGGGAGGGAGAGAGAGAGGGAGGGAGAGAGAGAGGGAGGGAGAGAGGGAGGGAGATAGAGGGAGGGAGGGAGAGAGGAGGGAGAGAGGGAGGGAAAGGGAGGGAGGGAGAGAGAGAGGGAGGGAGAGAGAAGGAGGGAGAGGGAGGGAGGGAGCGGGAGGGAATGAGAGGGAGGGAGAGAGGGAGAGAGAGGGAGGGAGAGGGAGGAAGGGAGAGAGAGAGGGAGGGAGAGAGGGAGAGAGAGGGAGGGAGAGAGAGAGAGGGAGGGAGGGAGAGAGAGGGAGGGAGAGAGAGAAAGACCCCCAGGTCTGGCTGGTGAGGAAGATGAGGAACAGCTGGGCCAAGAACGTGACACGCAGATGCACAGAGGAGAGGAGAGGAGAACAGTGGAAATCTATGGGCCGGCCCAGGGGTGTATTGCTGCTGGCATTACTGACGATTTGGTGCACGCGCAATTTTACGCTCGTGCCCTCGTTTCACTCACGTGCAGGCCAGACATTAAATCGCATGCCCAGAACATTTGAAAAATGATTTTAAAAAAATGCCACGCCAACCGGAGAACAGATGTGGCAGAGGAGAGGAGAGCAGTGGAAATCTATGGGCCGGTCCTTGGGACAGAAGAGCCACCTCTGCTAGTGAAGCCCCACCTCTCTGGGGATCAAAGGCATGGAGCGGAGATGAACAGGTGTGGCAGACCACTATTTGACTTTTGGCCGGAGGGACCTGCCAGCCTGCGGTGAGAGAGGCCTTTTGGCTGCCGGCGTTCCTACCAAGGAATCTTTGAGTGGGCCGGTCGTGTTTGGGGAGCTGGCTCAGAACACATTTTGCCTCTCCTGGTGCTTCAGCTGCAGCCCTGGGTAAAATAGGCATCGCCCGGCCAGGATTCCCTTCCCTTCCCTGCCCCCTACCCCCACCCCATAGCAAGCTGCCCAGTGCAGGAACCCCCTGGGAACGCCAGCCCAAGTTCCGACACTCACTCGTTGGCTTCGAATATCCGCTCGTCTTTCAGTCTTTCGCCGGCAAATTCCGTCCTTTTCCGGAGTCTCTCCGGGCGCCTGTAAGGACCCGTCTGACCCAGCACACTCTCGTCAATCTCCTTCCGGACAGACTCCATGCCCTGCGAAGGGAAGCGCGGGCACATGTCACAGGAGCCACATTGGGTGGCACGCCAGCTGTCAGCTCCGGCACGCTGGCCAGCTGAGTCCCGGAAGGGAGAAGGGCGGTATAAAAATTTAATAAACAAATAAATAAATAAATTTTTCGCCCTTCCGGAGGTCCAGCCGGGGCCGTTTTTGCTCTTCAGGAAAGCCTCCGGAGGGTGGGGAGGGCAAAAAAACCGGCCCCCATTTTATAAATTTTAAATCAAAAAAATCCTCATATACCTTAATATCAGTACACCAAAATTCTCATCTAATATTCCAAACTTAGTCTATCTTCTTCTTCCAACATATCTTCAAATGACAACCACCTAATGGCATCCATTGTCTATTCCCAACAAACATACACATATACATACAATAATATTCTAAAACCCTCTAACTAATTATTAATCATCAAAATATAACAATTTTCCTTATCAGCCAGTGTCAACTATATAATTCCTCTGCTACTCTTGACATAAAATGAGATTATCTATGACAAATAACCACTTCAGAGATGCACAGAAGTTATGTGAGGGTGGTCGGTATGCTTTCTAAAGCAGGGGACTCCAATCTTGGCAACTTTAAGTCTGAAGGACTTCAGCTCCCAGACTTCTCCAGCCAGCAAAGCTGTCAGTGTCAGGGCCTGGGCCAGGGGTCTCCAACCTTTGCAACTTTAAGTCTGAAGGACTTCAGCTCCCAGACTTCTCCAGCCAGCAAAGCTGTCAGTGTCAGGGCCAGGGGTCTCCAACCTTTGCAACTTTAAGTCTGAAGGACTTCAGCTCCCAGACCTCTCCAGCCAGCAAAGCTGTCAGTGTCAGGGCCTGGGTCAGGGGTCTCCAACCTTTGCAACTTTAAGTCTGAAGGACTTCAGCTCCCAGACTTCTCCAGCCAGCAAAGCTGTCAGTGTCAGGGCCTGGGCCAGGGGTCCCCAACCTTTGCAACCTTAAGTCTGAAGGACTTCAGCTCCCAGACTTCTCCAGCCAGCAAAGCTGTCAGTGTCAGGGCCAGGGGTCTCCAACCTTTGCAACTTTAAGTCTGAAGGACTTCAGCTCCCAGACTTCTCCAGCCAGCAAAGCTGTCAGTGTCAGGGCCTGGGCCAGGGGTCCCCAACCTTTGCAACTTTAAGTCTGAAGGACTTCAGCTCCCAGACTTCTCCAGCCAGCAAAGCTGTCAGTGTCAGGGCCAGGGGTCTCCAACCTTTGCAACTTTAAGTCTGAAGGACTTCAGCTCCCAGACTTCTCCAGCCAGCAAAGCTGTCAGTGTCAGGGCCTGGGTCAGGGGTCTCCAACCTTTGCAAGTTTAAGTCTGAAGGACTTCAGCTCCCAGACTTCTCCAGCCAGCAAAGCTGTCAGTGTCAGGGCCTGGGCCAGGGGTCTCCAACCTTTGCAACTTTAAGTCTGAAGGACTTCAGCTCCCAGACTTCTCCAGCCAGCAAAGCTGTCAGTGTCAGGGCCTGGGCCAAGGGTCTCCAACCTTTGCAACTTTAAGTCTGAAGGACTTCAGCTCCCAGACTTCTCCAGCCAGCAAAGCTGTCAGTGTCAGGGCCTGGGCCAGGGGTCTCCAACCTTTGCAACTTTAAGTCTGAAGGACTTCAGCTCCCAGACCTCTCCAGCCAGCAAAGCTGTCAGTGTCAGGGCCTGGGCCAGGGGTCTCCAACCTTTGCAACTTTAAGTCTGAAGGACTTCAGCTCCCAGACTTCTCCAGCCAGCAAAGCTGTCAGTGTCAGGGCCTGGGCCAGGGGTCCCCAACCTTTGCAACTTTAAGTGTGAAGGACTTCAGCTCCCAGACTTCTCCAGCCAGCAAAGCTGTCAGTGTCAGGGCCTGGGCCAGGGGTCTCCAACCTTTGCAACTTTAAGTCTGAAGGACTTCAGCTCCCAGACTTCTCCAGCCAGCAAAGCTGTCAGTGTCAGGGCCTGGGCCAGGGGTCTCCAACCTTTGCAACTTTAAGTCTGAAGGGCTTCAGCTCCCAGACTTCTCCAGCCAGCAAAGCTGTCAGTGTCAGGGCCTGGGCCAGGGGTCCCCAACCTTTGCAACTTTAAGTCTGAAGGACTTCAGCTCCCAGACTTCTCCAGCCAGCAAAGCAAAGCTCGGACCTCCGCCTTTTCCGCCGGTGTCTTAAAACGCATTTATTCCAACAAGCCGGCCTAGGATAACCACCCGATATGGACTTTTTAGTTATAAATTTTAATTAGAGGATTGTAAAATGTTTTAGCACGGGGTAATTTAATTTAATTGGGTTTTAACAATTAGTTTATTTATGTATGTATGTTCTGATTTTTAATTTTCCTGTGCGCCGCCCTGGGTCCTTTTGTAGGAGAAGGGCGGGGTATAAATTTAATAAAATAAATAAAAATAAAATAAGATAAACTCTGGTGAAGGACTGTTATTTGTTTGAGAAGTTAGTCGGAAGAAGCGTTTTAGTTGCTACAAAGTAAAGACTATTTATTTTCTTACTATCACTGTTTTAGTGTGTGTGTGTGGTTAAAGCAACGTATCTCTTTACTGTCCGGTGAATTACACTATTCCGCATTGTTTTTGCTAACACTGGTTAAGGGACCAGAGTTGAAACACTGGTTCTGAACCCAGAGTTGCTAACATTGGTTCTGGGCCCAGTGTTCTAACACCTCACTCTGACCCTCTCTCAGAAGGCCCTGAAGATGCGGGAACCCAGAGTGGGATGGAGCCCTGTGTGTATGTGTGTGTATTGTCGACGAGTGTATGTGTGTTATTATTTTTATTTTTATATTTCTTTGATATGGTTTTTATATCCTTCTAAACTGTCGTGAGTCGCCGCAGGCGAGCAGGAGGTGATATGAATTTTCTAAACGAAATAAATCGGTGGGCGCCCACCGGAAGAGGAGGGCGTGGCTGCTCTCACGCACGGTGGCGTTTTGAACCAGCTGTAGCTTTCGAGTAGCCTTCAAGGGCAGCCCCGTGTGGGAGAGGGTTGCAGCAGCCCAGCCAGGAGCATCTGCAGGACTTTCCCTCATTGAGGAAAAAAGGTACTAAGGGTGACCCAGAAAGATCTCTGCAAAGGGGGCCGACCTTACAACCAGATCCTGGGCGCCCATGGCCCCCAAAACCGACTCCGGCTGTGTCCTGGCCTGGGCCCTTCAGATGACTTGAGGGAGGAGTTAAGAAACAGGGGTGGGATTCGGTCAGCTCGGAGCGGTTCAGGCGAACCGGATGCTAATTTTCTACCTGGTTCGCCGAACCAGGACTGGCTGGCCCCACCCACTCCTCCCCTCCCTTCACAGGACTCTCCACGCGACCCGTCTTGGATGCCAGGTAAGGGCGGGGGCTGCGCAGAGGCTCCGGGGGGGTGTTTAGTGGGGTGGGTGGAGCCAGCCACTCCTTGCAACTACCAGTTCAACGAACCAGATATAAAATTAGGATCCGCTTCGCCTGAACCGCTCTCCGAACCGACTGAATCCCAACCCTGTTCTTAACTCCTCCCCAAAGCGAGGCTAGGCACAATGGGACGGTTCCAGCCTCCGGAGACCAGAAAAGGGGGGGGGCATAGGGGAGGGGGGGGGAAAACGCCCCCAACCGAAATTTCTAGAAGTCTGGAAAAGGATTGGTTTCCAGTCTCCAGTGCCTGCAGGAGGCGGATTTTGCCCTCCCGGAGGCTCGAATAAAAGCCTACAGAGCCTGGGAAGGGTGAACCCAACACCAGTCCCACCCCCACTATGGTGCAGGAGGCTGAGTGGGCCACGTCCACCATGGCCACGCCTGCCAGCCCCAGGCAGAGAACCGGTGGCTCATATTTTTCAACCCCACCCCAGGTTAGGAAAGATCAGGAGTCCCCAACCCCCGGGCCACGGACCGGTGCCGGTCCGTGGCTTGATAGGAACCGGGCCACAGGGCCGGAGAGGAGGAGGAAGGGGCAGCCCCCTGGGCAGAGCGCGCACCGGGGGCAGGAGAGCGCAGGCGCGGCCGCTCGCAACGTTGGGGGCCGAGAGGGGCGAGTGAGCTGACTCACCCTCCCGCGCGCGCATGCGCCGCCTGTTCCCCCTTACCCCCGCTCCCCCTCTATGCCAGCCGAGCCATGGCCACCGGTCCGCGGAATTTTCTTTAAAATGAAACCGGTCCCTGCCCTAGATCAATCCTCCCTCTGACCAGCTCTGGAGAGACTCGTGCCCGGTCCCCAGAGCCCTTCGGAGAGCCAGAATGAGGCAAAGCGAAGTCACCCAAAAGACGCCAAGAAGGGAGGGGAAAGCTGATCGGGAAACCGGGAAAAGGGACCACAGAGAAACCCAGCCCGAGCCAACCCTCTCCTGCCCTCCACAGAGGAGCCGGACCTGGAGGGGTGGCACCTGACCAAAGGAGGAGGACTTGCCTGTGAAATGGCCTTGAATGCTGCAGTCCGGCCCAGCTTTTCTCCTCCCTTGGAGACTGTTTCCGCCGACTGCTTCGCCGTTTTGGCTGCTTCCTCCATTCCTTCCATGATCTTCCGGCCAATCTCGCTCTTGCTGACTTCATCTATGCTCTGCGACCGGGGGTGGGGGGATGGGGGGGGGGGGGGAAGGAAGAAGAACAGAAGAACAGGGTTGGAAGGGACCTTGGAGGTCTTCTAGTCCAGCCCCCTGACTAGGCAGGAAGCCCTACACCACTTCAGACAAATGACTCTCCAACATCTTCTTAAAGACTTCCAGTGTTGGAGCAACTCACAACTTCTGGTGGCAAGGTGTTCCACTCATTAATTACAATATAATAGCAGAGTTGGAAGGGACCTTGGAGGTCATCTAGTCCAACCCCCTGCGTAGGCAGGAAACCCTACACCACTTCAGACAAATGGCTCTCCAACATCTTCTTGAAGACTTGCAGTGTTGGAGCAACTCACAACTTCTGGTGGCAAGGTGTTCCACTCATTAATTACAATATAATAGCAGAGTTGGAAGGGACCTTGGAGGTCTTCTAGTCCAACCCCCTGCGTAGGCAGGAAACCCTACACCACTTCAGACAAAGGGCTCTCCAACATCTTCTTGAAGACTTGCAGTGTTGGGGCCTTCACAACTTCTGGAGGCAACTTCTGTTCCACTGGTTAATTGTTCTGTTAGGAATTTGTCCCTTGTTTCTAGGTTGAATTTCTCCTTCATCAGTTTCCATCCATCCTTCCTCGTCTGGCCTTTGGGGGCTTTGGAAAATAGCCTGACCCCCCTCTTCCTCTCTGTGGTAATCCCTCAAATATTGGAAGGCTGCTCTCCTGTCTCCCCTGGTCCTTCTCTTCCCTAAACCAGCCAGGCCCAGTTCCTGCAACTATTCATTATAGGTCTTAATTTTCAGTCCCCTCATCCTCTTGGTTGCTCTTCTCTGCTCTCTTTCTAGAGTCTCCACATCCTTTTTATAGTGTGGTGACCAAAACTGAATGCAGGATTCCACTTTTCCTCCTCAGGTTTCCCATTATTTTCATTTTCTTGTGTATTCCAATAAACTAATTTTAAAAAATGTAAATGTAAAACTGTAAAAGGAAGGAGGCTGGCTCTCGGAGGAATCAGCAGGGGCTCCTTTACCCTGGGCCTCCAGAGAGCTGCTAGACCAGCAAGTGGAATACATCAGCACTGTGAGGGCTCCTGAGAGCTTTCCCTTCCTTTGCGCTTAGACTTCTATACCGCTTCACTGTGTTTTCCAGCTCTCTCTAAGCGGTTCACAGAGTCAGCCTATTGCTCCTTCCTTCCTTCCCTCCCTCCTTTCCTTCCCACTTAAGACTTACATACCACTTTACACTGCTTTACAGCTCTCTCTCTCTAAGTGGTTTACAGAGTCAGCCCCTTCCTTCCTTCCTTCCTTCCTTCCTTCCTTCTCACTTAAGACTTACATACCACTTTACACTGCTTTACAGTTCTCTAAGTGGTTTACAGAGTCAGCCTCTTCCTTCCTTCCTTCCCTCCTTTCCTTCCCACTTAAGACATATACCACTTTACACTGCTTTACAGCTCTCTCTCTCTGTGGTTTACAGAGTCAGCCTCTTCCTTCCTTCCTTCCTTCCTTCCTTCCTTCCTTCCTTCCTTCCTTCCTTCCTTCCTTCCTTCCTTCCTTCCTTCCTTCCCTCCCTCCTTTCCTTCCCACTTTTATTTTTTATTTTATTTTATTTTATTAAATTTATACCCCGCCCTTCTCTTAAGACTTATATACCGCTTTACACTGCTTTACAGCTCTCTCTCTCTAAGTGGTTTACAGAGTCAGCCTCTTCCTTCCTTCCTTCCTTCCTTCCTTCCTTCCTTCCCACTTAAGACATATACCGCTTTACACTGCTTTACAGTTCTCTAAGTGGTTTACAGAGTCAGCCTCTTCCTTCCTTCCCACTTGACTTATATACCACTTTACACTGCTTTACAGTTCTCTAAGTGGTTTACAGAGTCAGCCTCTTCCTTCCTTCCTTCCTTCCCACTTGACTTATATACCACTTTACACTGCTTTACAGTTCTCTAAGTGGTTTACAGAGTCAGCCTCTTCCTTCCTTCCTTCCTTCCTTCCTTCCTTCCCTCCCTCCTTTCCTTCCCACTTAAGACTTATATACCGCTTTACACTGCTTTACAGCTCTCTCTCTCTAAGTGGTTTACAGAGTCAGCCTCTTCCTTCCTTCCTTCCTTCCTTCCTTCCTTCCCACTTAAGACTTATATACCGATTTACACTGCTTTACAGTTCTCTAAGTGGTTTACAGAGTCAGCCTCTTCCTTCCTTCCTTCCTTCCCACTTGACTTATATACCACTTTACACTGCTTTACAGTTCTCTAAGTGGTTTACAGAGTCAGCCTCTTCCTTCCTTCCTTCCTTCCTTCCTTCCCACTTAAGACTTATATACCGCTTTACACTGCTTTACAGTTCTCTAAGTGGTTTACAGAGTCAGCCTCTTCCTTCCTTCCTTCCTTCCCACTTGACTTATATACCACTTTACACTGCTTTACAGTTCTCTAAGTGGTTTACAGAGTCAGCCTCTTCCTTCCTTCCTTCCTTCCTTCCTTCCTTCCCACTTAAGACTTATATACCGCTTTACACTGCTTTACAGTTCTCTAAGTGGTTTACAGAGTCAGCCTCTTCCTTCCTTCCTTCCTTCCCACTTGACTTATATACCACTTTACACTGCTTTACAGTTCTCTAAGTGGTTTACAGAGTCAGCCTCTTCCTTCCTTCCTTCCTTCCTTCCTTCCTTCCTTCCCTCCCTCCTTTCCTTCCCACTTAAGACTTATATACCGCTTTACACTGCTTTACAGCTCTCTCTCTCTAAGTGGTTTACAGAGTCAGCCTCTTCCTTCCTTCCTTCCTTCCTTCCTTCCTTCCTTCCTTCCTTCCTTCCTTCCCACTTGACTTATATACCGCTTTACACTGCTTTACAGTTCTCTAAGTGGTTTACAGAGTCAGCCTCTTCCTTCCTTCCTTCCTTCCTTCCTTCCTTCCTTCCTTCCCACTTAAGACTTATATACCGCTTTACACTGCTTTACAGTTCTCTAAGTGGTTTACAGAGTCAGCTTCTTGCCCCTTCCTTCCGTCTTTCCTTCCTTCCCACTTAAGACTTATATACCGCTTCACTGTGCTTTCCAGCTCTCTCTAAGCAGTTCCCAGAGTCAGCCTCTTGCCTCCCCCCCCCAATCCGGGTCCTCATTTTACCCACCTGGGAAGGATGGAAGGCTGAGTCAACCTTGAGCCTGGTGAGATTCGAACTGCCAAATTGCAGGGGGCCATCAGGCAGCAAAAGTAGCCTGCAGTACTGCTCTCTAACCACTGTGCCTCCATGGCTCTGCTGGAGTTGGATGAGCAGAAGGGCCAGGAGGGCAGGTCTCTATGGTGGTTCTTACCTCTTTCACGGTGCCACTGATTTCTCCTAGTTTCTTCTTAAGCACCTCCGAGGTCTTGACAGTTTCGGACTCGATGGTTTTCTGCCAGGAGGAAGCAGAGGTTGATGTTACAGAGGGGGAGAAGTTAATTCCCTTCTCAACCCACGCCAGCCCTGCGGTGTAGGCTCTTCTGAAGGGACACACACACCCCGTCTCCTGATGACCCACAGCCGCTCCAGTCTCAGAATTTCACGAGCAAATTCGGAGAAGTTTCATTTCCCCCCTGGGAGGATTGGCCTCTGATCTCTGAGGTTGTTGAGAGTGTGGTGGCACAACAGTTTCCCCGTCACCTGGAGGAAGTTGATTATCTAGATCCGCGCCAGTCCGGCTTTCGGCCCGGGCATAGCACCGAGACGGCATTGGTCGCGTTGGTCGATGATCTCTGGAGGGCCAGAGATGGGGGTTGCTCCTCCATCCTGGTCCTATTAGACCTCTCGGTGGCTTTCGATACCATCGACCATGGTATCCTATTGCATCGGCTGGGGGGGTTGGGGGTGGGAGGCACCGTTTTGCGGTGGTTCTCCTCCTACCTCTCTGGCCGATCGCAATTTGTGTTGGCAGGAGAGCAGAGGTCGACCTCGAGACCCCTCACATGTGGGGTGCCTCAGGGGTCGGTCCTCTCGCCTCTCCTGTTCAACACATATATGAAGCCGCTGGGTGAGATCATCCGTGGCTTTGGGGTAGAGTACCATCTCTACGCTGATGATACTCAGCTGTATATATCTACCCCAAACCACCCCAACGATGCCGTAGCGGTGATGTGCCAGTGCCTGGAAGCCGTACGGATCTGGATGGGAAGTAACGGACTCAGACTCAACCCGACCAAGACCGAGTGGCTGTGGTTTCCGGCTGCCCGATTCAACCAGCTGATTCCATCGCCGGCCATAGGGGGCGAACATCTTGCCCCTGTGGATGGGGTGCGCAACTTGGGTGTCCTCCTGGATGCCCGGCTGTCCATGGAAGATCAAGTGACAGCCGTGGCCAAGAGGGCGTTTTACCAGGTTCGCCTGGTTCGCCAGTTGCGCCCCCTATTGGATCGGGACGCCCTTCGCACAGTCACTCATGCTCTCGTGACATCCCGACTGGACTATTGTAACTCTCTCTACATGGGGCTCCCCTTGAGGTGCACCCGAAGACTTCAGCTGGTCCAGAATGCAGCCGCGCGAGCAATAATGGGTACCGCAAGGTATACCCATGTAACACCGCTCTTGCGCGAGCTGCACTGGCTACCTGTCGTCTTTCGGGTGCGCTTCAAGGTGTTAGTTCTCATCTTTAAAGCGCTCCATGGCTCGGGACCTAGCTATCTGCGGGATCGGATTCTGCCCCATACATCTTCCCGGCCGATTCGCTCCCACAGAGAGGGACTTCTCCGGGTGCCGTCCACTAGACTTTGTCAGCGGGCGACGCCCAGGGGAAGGGCCTTCTCTGTGGCGGGCCCAGCCCTCTGGAACGACCTTCCCCCCGACATTAGAACAACTACGGACCTCCGCTCCTTCCGTCAGAAATTAAAAACTCACTTTTTCTGCTTGGCCGGCCTAAGTTAGTCTCTACCTCAGGGGTTAGGGAATGTTAATTTTAAAATGGGGATTTTAGTGCAGGGACAGTTGATTTAATTTGTTTTTATTGTATTTATTTATGTATATATTTTATGTTGTTTAAATATTCCCTGTGCACCGCTCCGAGTCCCCCTGGGGAGAGGACGCGGTATAGAAAAATAAAATCTATCTATCTATCTATCTATCTCTGGCGGCTCGGAATGGTGGGGGCTGGTGGGTGGGTTTGTCACTCAAGGGGAGGGGAGGGGACCTTTCTCTCTCTCTCTTCCCCCTCTCTGTCTGTCTCTGTATCTGTCTCTCTCCTTCTCTTTCTGTCTCTTTCCTCCCCTTTCTCTCTCTCTTCCGTCTGTCTCTGTCTGTCTCCTATCTCTTTGTCTCTGTGTCTTTCTCTCTCTCTCTCTCTCTCTCTTCCCTCTCTGTCTGTCTCTGTGTCTCTCCTTCTCTCTTTCCCTCTGTCTCTTTCTCTTTCCTCTGCTTTCTCTCTCTCTCTCCCCCCGTCTGTCTCTGTCTGTCTCTTCCCTTCTATCTCTCTGTGCCTCTGTCTATGGCTTTCTCTCTCTCTCTCTCTTCCCCCTCTCTGTCTGTCTCTGTGTCTCTCCTTCTCTCTTTCCTCTCCTTTCTCTCTCTTCCCTCGTCTGTCTCTGTCTGTCTGTCTCTTCCCTTTTATCTCTCTGTGCCTCTGTCTATGGCTTTCTCTCTCTCTCTCTCCCTCCCCCCTCTCTGTCTTTCTGTGTCTCTTGTCTCTCTCCTTCTCTCTTTCCCTCTCTCTCTTTCTCTTTCCTCCCCTTTCTCTCTCTTTTCCCCCGTCTGTCTCTTCCCTTCTATCTCTCTGTGCCTCTGTCTATGGCTTTCTCTCTCTCTCTCTCTTCCCCCTCTCTGTCTCTCTGTGTCTCTTGTCTCTCTCCTTCTCTCTTTCCCTCTGTCTCTCTTTCTCTTTCCTCCCCTTTCTCTCACTCTTCCCCCGTCTGTCTCTTCCCTTCTATCTCTGTGCCTCTGTCTATGGCTTTCTCTCTCTCTCTCTTCCCCCTCTGTCTCTCTTGTCTCTCTCCTTCTCTCTTTCCCTCTGTCTCTCTTTCTCTTTCCACTCCTTTCTCTCTCTTCCCCCGTCTGTCTCTGTCTGTCTCTTCCCTTCTATCTCTCTGTGCCTCTGTCTATGGCTTTCTCTCTCTCTCTCTCTTCCCCCTCTCTGTCTCTCTGTGTCTCTTGTCTCTCTCCTGCTCTCCCTCCCTCCCTCTTTCTTCCCCCATCTCTCTTTCTCTGGCTCTCTCTCTTCCCCGCCCCTCTCTCTGCCCCCTTGGGGGGAGGGGGAAAGGAACCCCTGAACCACAACACCCGTGGCTCTGCAAGTGACATTCGGGAGGCGAGAGAGAACTGACATTATGATGCTCAGCGTCATAATGGGCTCCAGAAGGAGGGGGCCCTGTCTGCCCCTTTGTGAAGCGTGCTACATTTCACTTTGCTGCGCAAGGCGCTGCGAGAGCAACCTCCGCAAGCTCAGGGATGGACGTACTGGAGCCCGTCGGGGTCTTGAGCCGAGGACTACCTGCCCATAGAAGCCCCCCAACGCCCCTCGGCGCCAGCAAACCCAACGTACGTATTTCCGCCTCGCTTCCTGGAGGGCTTCAGACTCTTCCAATTTCTTGGCTTCGTCTCGGAATTTCTTGATGCTATCCTTCATCTCCTTGTTCTTGGCCAGCTCCTGCTTGATGTTCTCCACGAAGCCAGAGATGAAGCCTTTTCGGTGGCCCGAGGAAGAACATCTGGACTAAAGAAAAGGTCACAGTGACACCTTGGGAGCAGGAAGCCAGGCCTGCCCCCTGCGCTCCATTAAATTAGGGTTTTAAGGGTTTTAATGTTGATATTTTAGCACAGGGGTAATTTAATTCGGTTTTAATATTTTGTATATTGTTGTATTTATTTCATTCAACCAGCTCACTCCATCGCTGGCCATAGGGGACGAACATCTTGCCCCTGTGGATGGGGTGCGCAATTTGGGTGTCCTCCTAGATGCCCGGCTGTCCATGGAAGATCAAGTGACAGCCGTGGCCAGGAGGGCGTTTTACCAGGTTCGCCTGGTACGCCAGTTGCGCCCCCTATTGGATCGGGACGCCCTTCGCACAGTCACTCATGCGCTCGTGACATCCCGACTGGACTATTGCAACTCTCTCTACATGGGACTCCCCTTGAGGTGCACCCGGAGGCTTCAGTTGGTCCAGAATGCAGCCGCACAAGCTATAATGGGGACCGCAAGGTACACCCACATAACACCTCTCGTGCGCGAGCTGCACTGGCTGCCTGTCGTCTTTCGGGTGCGCTTCAAGGTGTTAGTTATCATCTTTAAAGCGCTCCATGGCTCGGGACCTAGTCCCGAGGACATCCCCCTGCGCTCAATTAATTAGGGTTTTAATGTTGATATTTTAGCACAGGGGTAATTTAATTCGGTTTTAATATTTTGTATATTGTTGTATTTATTTGATTTTTAATTTCCTGTGCACTGCCCCGAGTCCCCATGGGAGAGAGGGGGCGGTCTATAAATTTAATAAAATAAAAATAAATAAAATAAATAATCAGTTTTTTTTTAATTTAAATCAGATTTTTTTTAAAATTTCAATTGGATGCATGTTAAAAAAAAATTATATCAAATTTATTTTAATAAAATGCTTTTGGAGTTAAAAAAAAAAAATCTACCAAAAGATAGTTTCATTTTTCTGACCATGTGCATTTTCCCATCCGAACTAGACTCTGTTGTTTCTCTGTGTCATATAATAATATGAGTGGGTGTGTGGACATATGCATAATCTTTTATTTGTCTGATGAAAAGAAGGACCAGGGGAGACAGGATAGCAGCCTTTCGATATCTCAGGGGCTGCCCCAAAGAAGAAGGAGTCAAGCTATTCTCCAAAGCACCTGAAGGCAGAACAAGAAGCAATGGGTGGAAACTAATCTAGAATTAAGGAGAAATTTCCTGACAGTTAGAACAATCAATCAGTGGAACAACTTGCCTCCCGAAGTTGTGAATGCTCCAACACTGGAAGGTTTTTAGAAGATGTTGGATATCCAGTTGTCTGAAGCAGTGTAGGATTTCCTGCCTAAGCAGGGGGCTGGACTAAAAGACCTCCAAGGTCCCAACCCACTCTTGTTATTCTATTTATATTTTTTGTCATGTTTATGTAGTCTATATCGGAGGCGGTGACTCTTGGAGAACTGCATGCCACGAAGTATCATTTTAATGCCTCCTGATTATGTCCTGTAACAGTGGTACCATCATTATCTCTTGGGAATAGACAAGGGGCAACTGCAAGAATTGAAAGGAAGAAGCGGAGAGCACCACCCCTACCAGTAATTCCATCCTTTTCTGTTGGGAAAGCTGAGAGAGAAGGAAAAAGAATGCCAAGTGCGATTCCTCAAAGTTCATTGCAACAAGAAATAAAAAAGAAAAAGAAAAAGAGACGTGCTCCTCTTCCACCAACTCCTAAAATGCCAAACAGATTTGAAGATTTGAAGAAATGGATAATAAAAGACAATGTACAATTGATCCTTTTCAACTGTCATTTGTCGGCCATTTTGTTGGCCTGGAGAGATTCCTCTTGTGGCTGTCACTGCTGTCTGTATCCCACCTGGTGCAGGTGTTGGCACGGCGCTCAAACCAATTTCATTGTAATTTTATTACAATATTATTACAATGACAATAAAGAGTATTATTATTATTATTATTATTATTATTATTATTATTATTATTATTATTATTATTATTATTATTATTATTTACTTTATTCCTAAAACATGAAACTCAGCCAACTGAACATTTTAAAATGCATATTATAAATACTATTGACTGGTGCTAATGGTTGATACAGTTTGCTGCCAGCATCCTAGGTCAGTGGTGGGCAAACTCATTAGTCAACAGAGCCAAATATCAACAATACCACAATTGAAATTTCTTTTGAGAGCCGGAAGGTGTGGCCTGTTTTGTGGGAGTGGCTCAGCGGTCATGTGACCGGGTGGGCATGGCCAACTTGGGAAATGTGGTGAAACTCACTTAACAACGGTCTTGCTTAGCAACCAAAATTTTGGGCTCAATTGTGGTCATAGGTTCTCTCATCTCTCTCCCACTTTCTTTTTTTCCCTTTTCTTTCTTCCCTTCTTTCTCTTTCTCTCTCTTTCTGTTTCTCTCTGTCTCTCTGAGTCTGTCTGTCTGTCTCTCTCTCTGGGTCTTTATCTCTCCCTCCCTCTCTGTCTCTTTCTGTCATTCTCTGTGTCTGTCTCTCTGTGTCTCTGTGTCTCTCTCTCCTCCCTCCCTATCTGTGTCTCTCTCCCCTCCCTTCTTCTCTATGTCTGTCATTCTCTCTGTGTCTGTCTGTCTCTCTCTCTCTGTGGCTTTGTCTCCCTCCCTCCCTGTCTCTTTCTGTCATTCTCTGTGTCTGTCTCTCTGTCTCTCTCTCCTCCCTCCCTATCTCTGTCTCTCTCCCCTCCCTTCTTCTCTGTGTCTGTCTCTCTCTCTCTCTCTGTGGCTCTTTGTCTCCCTCCCTCCCTGTCTCTTTCTGTCATTCTCTGTGTCTGTCTCTCTGTCTCTCTCTCCTCCCTCCCTCCCTATCTCTGTGTCTCTCTCCCCTCCCTTCTTCTCTGTGTCTGTCATTCTCTCTGTGTCTGTCTGTCTCTCTCTCTCTGTGGCTCTTTGTCTCCCTCCCTCCCTGTCTCTTTCTGTCATTCTCTGTGTCTGTCTCTGTCTCTCTCTCTCCTCCCTCCCTCCCTCCCTCCCTATCTCTGTGTCTCTCTCCCCTCCCTTCTTCTCTGTGTCTGTCATTCTCTCTGTGTCTGTCTGTCTCTCTCTCTCTGTGGCTCTGTCTCCCTCCCTCCCTGTCTCTCTCTGTTTCTACCTCCCTCCTTCCCCTCTGTCTCTCTCTCTGTGTATCTGTCAGACTCTGATTCCCTCCCTCCGTCTCTCTCTCGCTCTGTGCCTCTCTCTGTCTGTCACTGTCTCTGTCCACAAAATACTGCATGGAGGAGCGGCAGGCTCTGTGGTGACGGCGAGGCCTTCCGCGGGGCAAGGGGGTGTCCCCTTCACGTTCCTCTTCTCCCTGGATGCCGTCTGGAACCATCAGCAGCCGCGCAGACTTGCCGCTTTTCCACGCCGTGGAAAAGATAGGTGCGTGCACATCCCACGCAATTACAGCGCAAGTTTCCACCGCTACGAAGTCTCAGAGACTGTAATTGGGCGGAGCATGCGTGTGCCTATCTTTTCCACAGCGTGGAAAAGAGGCAAGTCTGCGCGGCTGCTGATGGTTCCGGACGGCATCCGGGGAGATGAGGAACGTGAAGGGGACACCCCCCCCCCGCACGGATGGCCTCGCCGTCACCACAGAGCCCGCCACTCCTCCAAGCAGTATTTTGTAGACAGAGAGAGTGACAGAGAGAGGCACAGAGCGAGAGAGAGACGGAGGGAGGGAGGGAATCAGAGTCTGACAGATACACAGAGAGAGAGACAGAGGGGAAGGAGGGAACCATCCGCAGCCGCGCAGAGACTTGCCGCTTTTCCACACTGTGGAAAAGATAGGCGCGCGCATGCCCCGCCCAATTACAGTCTCGGAGACTTTGTAACGGTGGGAAGTTCCACTGTAATTCCGCAGGACGTGCATGCGCCTATCTTTTCCACGGTGTGGAAAAGTGGCAAGTTTCTGCACGGCCGCTGATCACTCCAGACGTCATCGGGGAAGACGAGGAACGCGAGGGGGACCTCGCGGATGGCCTCGCCGGCAGCGCAGACTCATCGCTGCTTCACGTGGTATTCTGTGGACAGAGACAGTGACAGGCAGACAGAGAGAGGCACAGAGAGAGAGAAAGAGACAGAGAGACAGAGGGAGGAAGGGAGGGAATCAGAGAGAGACTGAAGAGCCACATTCAAGGGGCCAAAGAGCCGCATGCGGCTCGTGAGCCGCGGTTTGCCGACCACTGTCCTAGGTTGTTGTTGTTATTATTATTATTATTGTGCATTAAATGGGATAATAAAGTTAGTCTAAGTCCAATGTCTATTTTAAAACAGAAGCAGCGTCTGGAGTTTTGATAATCCTCTCTTTCCCGCTAAGGGAATCATCACCCAAATCCTCTCTTTTGCTTCCAAGAACCGCTGACCTCGATTTAGAAGGATACCCGGGGAACTTCCGCCCTGACAAATCTCAGGAAGAAAGGCAGATTAAGTAAATCTCTTGCCACCCTCTTATCTGGTCAGCCTCCTTTGAGAGCCACCTAAGGACAGTCTCTTTCATCCAGAGGGAAAAAAATTCAACAGAGAAGCAAGACCTTGTTTCATGTATGAACCACCCGAGGGCCTCTAGGCCAGGTGTGTCAAACTCAAGGCCTCGAGATGTGGTGGGGGTCTGGCCTGCAGGACCCCCCCCCCGGTCCACCCAATGCAAAGAGGAAACATGCCAGCAGTTTGGGGAGTGGAGTCAAGCTGGCCACACCCACCCAGTCGGCATGACCTACCCGCGTCGCTTTGGCCCAGTCTACCCAATGCAAACATCAGGCCAGCGGTTTGGGGAGTGGCGTCAAGATGGCCACACACACCCAGTTGGCCATGCCCCCCCACCACACCCACACCCACACCCCAAGGTCAACCACAGCCCTGATGCGGCCCTCAATAAGGCAAGAAAACCAAATTTATCTTAGAGCTAACCAATAGGGCCAGTCATTCAGAGAACGTATTAATTCTCCCTAAAGTCACGTGGGGCTCTTCTCTTCAGCCGATGGCCAGAGCTTCTCTGCAGCTCTGTTACCCCAGAGTAAATTTTTACTCCTGCCTTAATTGCCTATTCCTGAGTTTTCTATTGCTCTTTTCGTGTTTGCCCTCAAAGTAAACCACCTTATTTTATTGTAGTAGTCCTTGACTTACAACCATTTGTTTAGTGACCGTAAGAGCTGTGGTGGCCAAGTGATGAGAAGGCATTGTTGGAGGCTAACTCGTTGCTCACTCCGAGTTCGATCCGGGCTGGCTGAAGGTTGACTCAGCCTTCCGTCCTTCCAATGTGGGTTAAATGAGCACCCAGATGGTGGGGGGCAAGAGGCCGACTCTGCAACCCACTTAGAGAGGGCTGTAAAAGCACTGGGAAGCGGTATGTAAGTCGTAAGTGGGAAGGAAAGAAGGAAGGAAGGAAAGAAAGGAGGGAAAGAAGGAAGGAGGGAAAGGAAGGAAGGAAGGAGCCACAGGCTGATTCTGTAGCCCGCTTAGAGAGGGCTGTAAAAGCACTGGGAAGCGGTATGTAAGTCTTAAGTGGGAAGGAAAGAAGGAAGGAAGGAAAGAAAGAAAGGAGGGAAAGAAGGAAGGAGGGAAAGAAGGAAGGAGGGAAAGGAAGGAAGGAAGGAGCCACAGGCCGACTGCAACCCACTTAGAGAGGGCTGTAAAAGCACTGGGAAGCGGTATGTCTAAGTGGGAAGGAAGGAAGGAAAGAGGGAAGGAAGGAAGGAAAGAAGGAAGGAAGGAACAAGAGGATGACTCTGTAAACCATTTAGAGGGCTGTAAAAGCACTGGGAAGCAGTATATAAATCTAAGCGCTATTGCTATTCTCTCCCTCCTTCCCTCCCTCTCTCCTTCCTCCGCACCTTTTCTTTCTAACTTTCTTTCTTTCCTTCCCTCTACTCTTTCCTCCCTTCCTTTTCTCCATTTTTTTTCTTTCTCTCCTGCTCCCTCCATCTCTTATTTCCCTTCCTTCCCTCTCTCTTTTTGTCCTTTGCTTTCTATCTCCTGTGAGAGCCGCAGGGGTGACAATGCAGTATTGCAGGCTAACTCACGGCTGACTCCTAGGAGTTCGATCCTGACTGGTTGACTCAGCCTTCTGTCCTTCCGAGGTCAGTAAAAAGAGGGCCCAGATTGTTGGGGGTGACAGGCTGATTGTGTAAAACGCTGAGAGAGGGCGGTAAAAGCACTCTAACGCAGTATATAAACGTAAGTGCTATTGTTATTCAAAATTACAATAGCACTAAAGTGACTTATGACCATTTTTAAACACTCATGACCGGTGTAGCATTCCCATGTGATCAAAAATCGGACACTTGGCAGCTGACTTCTATTTATGACGGTTGCAGTGTCCCAAGGTCATGTGACTTTCCAACAAGCAAAGTCCATGGGGAAGCCAGATTCACTTAACGATCGTGTTATTAAGTGCAGTGATTCCAAAACGGAATGCAGTATTCCAAGTGTGCCTTGGGAAGGCCACACTTGGAATATTTGCATCCAGTTTTGGTCGCCACCATGGAGAAAAGATGTGGAGACTCTGGAAAGAGTGCAGAGAAGAGCAAGAAGGAGGATTAGGGGACTGGAGGCTCAAACATATGAAGAACGATTGCAGGAACTGGCTATGTCTACTTTAATAAAAAGAAGGACTAGGGGAGACAGGATAGCAGCCTTCCGATATATCAGAGGGTGCCACAAAGAAGAGGGAGCCAAACTATTCTCCAAGGCACCTGGGGGCAGGACAAGAAGCAATGGGTGGAAACTAATCAAGGAGAGAAGCAACTTAGAACAGGATAAACTTCCTAACAGTGGGGACAATGAATCAGTGGAACAGAAGTTGCCTCCAGAAATTGTGAATGGCCCAACCCTGGAAGCCTTCAAGAAGATATTGGATAGCCATTTGTCTGAAATGGTATAGGGTTTCCTGCCTAGGCAGGGGGTTGGACTAGAAGACCTCCAAGGTCCCTTCCAACTCTGCTATTGTATTATTGTATTGTAAGATTCACTTAACAACTGCGGCAATAAAAAGCGTAAAATAGGGCTCGCTTAACAATTCTCTTGCTTAACATGCAGAAGTTTTGGGCTCAGTCGTGGTTAAGACGCAGACTACCTGTCGGTCATAAACGCACCTGGTATAATTCTAACGCCATTCTGCTCGTTCGGCACACGCAGGAGGGGTGCTGCACAGGGCCGGAACATTGTCGGGATACAAGCCACGCATTTAAGAGATATTTCTACGATTAAAAAACAGAAAAAACGTGTGGTTAACATTTCTCCCTTGTGACAGCTTTGCTGAAAACGGCCAAAGAAGGACCTTGGTCTGTAAACAGGGTGAGGAGTTGTAGAAAGTAGATTCATGCAACACGCTAGGCAAGGCTGGCACGGAGGGGGATGTCTTGCAGTTCAGTGTGTTGTGGGAATGCAGGTTGCAAGGTGTGGGGCAACCACCCTTGCATTAAACATTGCACTTAATGTTACGAGTTGCCTTGTGCCGAGATTGGCAGCAAACGTAAGAAATAAATGAATTAATTAAAGCTGTTACACGACATGTTTTGAACACAGCAAAGAAGCAAACACAGGAACTGTGATTGTGTCCATCCAAGTTTGAGATTTATCAGATGCTGAGTTCCAGCAGGAAATTTTGACCTGCACAGTTGGGCTCTCCAAACATGGCGACTGGAAGACCTGTGGACTTCCAGTTCCCAGAATTCCCCAGAAGACTTCAACACCCAGAATACCTGTGGACTTGAACTCCCAGAATTCCCCATAAGACCTGTGGACTTCAACACCCAGAATTCCCCATAAGACCTGTGGACTTCAGTTCCCAGAATTCCCCAAAAGACCTGTGGACTTCCGCTCCCAGAATACCCCAGAAGACCTGTGGACTTCAGTTCCCAGAATTCCCCAAAAGACCTGTGGACTTCCACTCCCAGAATTCCCCAAAAGACCTGTGGACTTCAGCTCCCAGAATTCCCCAGAAGACTTAACTTCAACTTCCATAAGACCTGTGGACTTCAACTCCCAGAATTCCCCAGATGACTTAACTTCAACACCCAGAATACCCCAGAAGACCTGTGGACTTCAGCTCCCAGAATTCCCCAAAAGACCTGTGGACTTCAGTTCCCAGAATTCCCCAAAAGACCTGTGGACTTCAGTTCCCAGAATTCCCCATAAGACTTAACTTCAACACCCAGAATTCCCCAGAAGACTTAACTTCAACTTCCATAAGACCTGTGGACTTCAACTCCCAGAATTCCCCAGATGACTTAACTTCAACACCCAGAATACCCCAGAAGACCTTGGACTTCAGTTCCCAGAATTCCCCAAAAGACCTGTGGACTTCAGTTCCCAGAATTCCCCAAAAGACCTGTGGACTTCAGTTCCCAGAATTCCCCATAAGACTTAACTTCAACACCCAGAATTCCCCAGAAGACCTTGGACTTCAGTTCCCAGAATTCCCCAGAAGACCTGTGGACTTGGACTCCCAGAATTCCCCAGAAGACCTGTGGACTTGGACTCCCAGAATTCCCCAGAAGACCTGTGGACTTCAGTTCCCAGAATTCCCCAGAAGACCTGTGGACTTCAGCTCCCAGAATTCCCCACTCTGGCTGGGGAATTCTGGGAGTTGAAGTCCACAAACCTTCCAATCACCAAGGTTGGAGAGCCGTGCTCTAGAATAGGGGTCTCCAACCTTTGCAACTTTAAGTCTGAAGGACTTCAGTTCCCAGACTTCTCCAGCCAGCAAAGCTTATGAGCAAAGCTGGCTGGAGAAGTCTGGGAGCTGAAGTCCTTCAGACTTAAAGTTGCAAAGGTTGGAGAGCCGTGCTCTAGAAGAACTCCCCCTGATAGGGATGAGGGAGGGGGAGGGGCTCGGGCTTCTGCAAGATCCCAGTTCGAATCCCGGCGCCTGAGATGCGCGGGGCGGGGCGGGGCGTGGGGGGGAGCATCTCCGGCATGGCAGGCGAGGCCTTCAGCCGGGAAAAGCTCCCGAGGGGCCAGTCCCGCCAAGGCACGCGTGTGAGCACTTGATCAACCAGGCTGCATGCGGGGAGGAGGAGGAGGAGGTTCAACCGCTGCAGCCCCCCTCCCTCCGCCAACAAGCCCTTTCGGATCCTCGGCCTGCAGGCGCCTTCCCCGCCGCTGGCTCCAGCCTCAAACAACCGTCCCGGCTGAGAGAATCCCCCCTCCCGCCCCGGTCCGGCTTACCCGGCAGCCCCAGGATGCGACCGCCGCCATCTTGGCCTAGGAAGCCTGGCGGGCAGGGAGCCATGCGGCGCCCGGAGATGACGTTGGAGCGCGCCGGCAGACTGTTGCGTCAGACTCCCCCGCGCAGGCGCAGAAGGCGCCACGTGGTTTTGGAGGACCGCTGAGCTGCCAACGGTGGGAGTGGGGAGAGACTCGTTGCCCCCCTCCAGCCCCCCCTCCTCTTTCCCGCCCCTCTGCCTCAGGAAGGTGGGGAGGGAGGAGAGGAAGAAGAAGAAAGGAAAGGAAGAAGGGATGCAAAGGAGGGGAGGGGAAGGGAGGAAAGAGAGAGAGAGGAGGGAAGGGAGGAAGGAAAGAAAGTTGGAGGGAGGGGAGAGGAAAGAAGGGAGGAGAGAGAGAAGGGAAGGAAGCTACAGGTTGATCTCAATGACGCCCAGAGGGAGAGAGGAGGGAAGAAGGAAAGGATGGAAGGATGGATAGAAAGGAGGGAGGGAGGGGATGGATGGGAGGAGGAAAGGAAGGAAGGATGGATGGATGGATAGAAGGGGAGGAGGAGGAAAGAAAGGATGGATGGATATGAGGAAAGTGGGAAAGGAAGGATGGATGGATAGAAAGGAGGAAAGAAAGGATGGATGGATATGAGGAAAGTGGGAAAGGAAGGATGGATGGATAGAAAGGAGGGAGGGGATGGATGGATATGAGGAAAGTGGGAAAGGAAGGATGGATGGATAGAAAGGAAGGAAGGATGGTTGGATAGAAGGGGAGGAGGAAAGAAGGGATGGATGGATATGAGGAAAGGGAATGATAGATGGATAGAAAAGAGGGAAGGAATGGATGGGAGGAGGAGGAAAGGGAATGATGGATGGATGGATAGAAAGGAGGGAGGGAGGGGATGGATGGGAGGGGGGAAGGAAAGGATGGACAGATAGGAAGAAAGAGGGAAAGGAAGAGGGATGGATAGGAGGGAGGGAGGCTCCTCTCGGCCTTCCAAATTCTCAGCCTTTCTACTTCTGTGTCCAACACCCCCAAGGGCAGGGAGGCCTCCACTTACAACAGCTCATTTAGGGACTATTCAAAGTGACTAAAAAAGTAACTTTTCTCAAAGCCCCTCCAAAAATGTGACATCCGTTGCAGATGACGTGATCAAAATTCAGACACTTGGGCAACTGACTCGTATTTATGACGGGCAGAGTCCCGGGGTCACACGATTCCCTTTTGCGACCTTCTGCCAAGCAATGGGGAAAGCCAGGTTCACTTAACAACCCCGTCACTAATGGAACATCTGCAGTGATTCGTTGGACAACTGTGGCAAGAAAGGTGGTAAAAACGGACCGAAACCTGCTTAGCGACTGTCTCACTTAGCAGCAGTCATTCTGGGCTCCAATGTGGTCGTAAGTCCAGGATCTCCTTGTGCTAGTTGAGTTTTGATAGCTGCAAGCCCAGGGAGCGCTCAGCAGGGCTGTGTGATGCCAGAGTCCTGTGCCAAGGGCGTTTCAAGTCAGGTGAATTGTCCTCAAGATGTGAGCTCCAGGTGTCGTTATGAAAGAAACCGACATCATGATCTCCGGAACTTTAAAATATATTTACTTGCAGCTCTCATCAGCTAGCCATGCCCTTACTGGGATTCGAACCAGGGAAGTACAGTGGTACCTCGGTTCACGAACTTAATTCGTGAACTGACTCTGGTCGCAAACCGAATTGGTCGTGAACCGAGGCAGTTTCCCATAGGGTTTAATGTAAATACCAAATACTGAAAGTACTCAGTGTACTTTTTTCTGTGTCTCCTTCTCTCCACGATCTTCCTACAAGAAGTCACAACCATGTGACAGGCAGGAAATAGCATTAAAATGGCCGCGGCTCCTGTTCGTGAACCGAAGCGGAGTTCGTGAACCGGAGCATATTTTGATGAACTTTTCTGTTCGTGAACCGAGTTGTTCGTCAACAGAAGCGTTCGTGAACCGAGGTACCACTGTATTACATGTTAGGCAGATGTTTTAGCCACTAGACTACTGGTTCTCCTCCTGATCAGCAGGGACAGGGGGATAAGTACATGCTTGTGTCACAACACCCTGTTAAGCCCCAATGAAGGGAGGAAGCATGCTGCTCTCCTTTTCTGTCCTTCGGCTCATCACCAGAGACCATCTAGACCAGGGGTCCCCAACCTTTTTGGCACCAGGGACCGGTTTCATATTAAAAAAAATTCCGCGGACCGGTAGCCATGGCTCGGCCGGCGTAGAGGGGGGAGGGGGAACAGGTGGTGCATGCACACGTGTGTGTGTGTCAGCTCACTCGCTCCTCTTGGGCCAATGGCGCCAGCGGTCGTGCCTGCGCTCTCCTGCCCTTGGTGTGCACTCTGCCCAGGGGGCTGCCCCTTCCTCCCTCCCCCTCCACTCCGGCCCTTTCTAAGAGTTGCGCCGCCCGGTTCCTATCAAGCCACAGACCGGCACCGGCCCGGGGGTTGGGGACCCGATCTAGACACAAAGCCATGAGTTCCCTTGTGTAATTTTTTTATATGTGTGTTACGTTTTTGAACTGATCAATAAATCAATCAGGGAGACTAGGATAGATCTATTTCAAGTTTTTTTAGCTCTCATCAGCTCGCCATACCCTTACTGGGATTTGAACTGGGGCTATATTACATGTTAGGCAGAAGCCTTAGCCATTAAGCCACCAGGTTCTCTTCCTGATCAGCAGAGACAGGAGGATAAGTATATACTTGTGTCACAACACCGTTAAGCCACCAATTAAGGGAGGAAGCACACTGCTTTCCTTTTCTGCCTTTCGGCTCATCACCAGAGACCATGCAGACAGAAAGCCATGAGTTCCGTTGTGTACTTTTTAAAAAAAAATTACATGTGTATTACATGTGAGGCAGATGTCTTAGCCACTAGACTACTAGTTCTTATCCTGATCAGCTGAGACAGAGGTATATGCTAGTCTCCCTGATTTATTGATCAGCTCAAAAACCTAACACACACATAAAAAAAGTACATAACGGAACTCATAGCTTTCTGTCTAGATCAGAGGTCTTTCTCGCAGCCCGCAGGACGGTATCTTGTGGCCCCCACCGTGATATGAAACATTAACTGATGACATTTGAGGATATTTTTTTGTTTTTTGTGGAATCCCTTATGCGGCCCAGCCTCACCCAACCTCTGCCTCCAGGTAAATTTGAGTGTGAGACCCCTGGTCTAGGTGGTCTCTGGTGATGAGCCGAAAGGCAGAAAAGGAGAGCAGTATGCTTCCTCCCTTAATTGGGGCTTATCAGGGTGTTGTGACACAAACATATACTTATCCTCCTGTCTCAGCTGATCAGGAAGAGAACCTGGTGGCTTAAGTGGCTAAAGCTTCTGCCTAACATGTAATACAGCCCCGGTTCAAATCCCAGTAAGGGTACGGCTAGCTGATGAGAGCTAAATAGCTCAAAATAGATCTATCCTAGTCTCCCTTGTATATTTATTTATCAGCTCAAAAAACCTAACATATATAAAAGGGAGACTAGGATAGATCTATTTCAAGCTATTTAGCTCTCAACAGCTAGCCATATATAAATAATTTCTACGTTTATCTGTTGATGACTTGTAAGCCTCCCAGAGGGCCTCACTGGTGTGACGGGAGGCGTATAAATGTAATCCGCGAGAAGCATAAAAGCTGCCAAAGAACTGGAGAAGGCGAGGGAACGTTGAGTGACAAAGAAACATCTTTAATGGCTGACAGATCTCGTACAGGATACAGGTTTTGGTCGGACCGTTGTTCTATTCAGACATCACATTTCCCAAACACTTCCGTCTGGCAAAAAGGTTGCAAACCAGCTACTTTTTCCAAAGGAGAATAGATCACACAACGATCAGGACGAGCTTCCAACCCCCACCCCCCCACCCCCCAAAAAAGAGATTTTCCACAATGCAAAAACCACCTTTTGTATTTTTTTGTGTTTTCAATTCAACAAGGTGGCGTCGCTACAAAAAGAACCAGAATTTGGCATCCTAAACGGCTTTTTAAAAAACTTGCCTCACAAAATAATAATAATAATATTAATAAAAAGAGAGGTTAAAGACAGACGAAATGAATCCGGGGGGGGGGGGGGGGGAAGAGAGAGAGAAGGGGGGGAAAAGCCATCCTCGATTTTAAAAAAGGGGAATTATTAAAATGACTCCCGAAAGCAGCCAGAGGGCTGTCGCCTTCGCCAGTCTTACATCCGGGCAGATTTTTTTCTTTTTAAAAAAAAAAGGGGTGGGGGGGGAAATTACACCATAAACAAGAAAGAATTACAAATCTAGACACCCCCCCCAAACTTCCCCATCGCATTTTTCTTTTCTTTTAAAAAAAAAAGGTGGGTGGGCTTCTTAAGCGTTTCGGTCAATCCGGACGTCGATTTCCCGTCCGCGCAGCTGGATGCCGTTCATCATCCTGCAGGCTCGATCGGCTACGTCGGGGGACTCGAACCGGACCACCCCGCAGCCTTTGGACTTCCCGTTCTCCATCTTGATGTCCGCGTAGAGCACGTGCCCTGCAAGGGAAGCCACGGGGAGGGGGGGTTGTGGGTCTCTCTCGGCTGTGCTCCTTCGCCCCTCTCTCTCCCTCCTAGGCCAGGGGTCTGCAAAGTCGGCTCTTTTAAGACTGGTGGACTTCAACTCCCAGAGTTCCCCAGCCAGCTATGCTGGCTGGGGAATTCTGGGAGTTGAAGTCCACCAGTCTTAAAAGAGCCGACTTTGCAGACCCCTGGCCTAGGCGAAGCCTCCCTTGGCTTCCCCAAGTCCTGAGCTGGGGCCCTTTTCCGTGCAGACGTCTCGTGACCCAGTTAGGTAACTTCATCGGTGCCGGGAGGGAGTGTGGTTTGTGGGGAGGAGGAGGAGGGAAAGGGAGAAGGAAGCAGAAGAGGAAAAAGGAAGAGGGGGTGGGGGCGTCCTTGATGCTCTCTTGAGCTTGGGTGTTTGCAGTCGTTTCGTTACCCGACTAAGGAACGTCAGTCCTGCTAGAAGTGAGCTGGGTTTGGAGGGAGGGAAGGTGGACTGTGGGGTCCTGGGTGTTCTCTGAGCTTTTAGACATTTTGTGACCCGATGACGGAACATCATCAGTGCCAGAAGGGAGTGTGATTGGTGGAGAGGAAGCGGAGGAGGGGGGAAGAGAAAAAAAAGGAGGTGCCCTCAGCTTGGCGGATGTCTCGCAGGCGCTTCCTGACCCTACTAGGCGACATCATCCATGCTCCTCCTTCCGAGAAGAGAAATGGGCTGGGAAGGCAAAGCAGCCCTCCGAAACAGATAAAAAGAGGGGTCTCCAACCTCCAGGCTTTTTAGCCCATGGGACCAGGGCCATGGAAACACGGGGTGAGCGTGCACCATCAGCAAGCAAGCCGGGTGTGCCCTCGTGGAACCATCTCCCCCCCCCCGCCTGGTCTGCAAAGCCAGGAAGGGTGGCGGACTCTGCTATTAAAGGACCAGACCAACCAACAGACAAAGGCTGAACACGGGCACTGATGGCGTCGCCTAGTTGTCAGGGGCTGCCGCCCTCTTTTCCTTTGGGGGTCTCTGGCCTGCCACACTTCCTATTCTTCCACTATGCCTTTTCTATGGTGGGAAAACGGGAGGGGGGATTGTACGGAGTGAGACAACAGGTAGCCATAACAACGTCCTTTCTAGAAAGCCAAGGTCATCCTTTGTCTTTGCACCTCTGCACCTGATTGGAACTGGATGGGGGGAAGCTGCCAGCGTGGCAGTGGATGATTGGACCCATGGGATGGACTGGTAGGTGGGTGGGTGGGGGGCAAGATCCTGATCTTGCAACTGGGTGGGGAAAACCGGGAAACGGTCAAATTCAGGGTTCCCCAGATGTGCCAACATGGCTCTCTTCATCAATGGGAACTTGGAGGAATCCTTGGACTCTGATTTAATTTTGGACGCTCTTTGGAACCCTGACACTCATTACGTCCTGAAACATCTTCAAGAAAGCTAAGAGAGCCCAAGGACCCCACAGTCCTCCTCCTCCTCCTCTCCACAAACCCCTACTCCCTTCTAGCACGGATGACGAGGGTACCTAGGTTGGGTCACAGAACATCTGCAAGAAAGCAAGCAAGCTCAGAGAGCACGGAGGAGAGCTCAGGCCAACCCCGAGCTGCCAATATCCTCCTTTCTTAATCTTTCTTTCTTTCTTCAATGTATTGGTCTCGTTTTGAAGCGACTGCCGGGGGCCAAAGGAATATCAACAGCCGCTTTCAATGACAAAGCCCTCCGGGCCTCGTCTGTCCCACATATAGTCCTTTCTCCCCACTTTTCCCGCTCCGGCCGCACCACGTCCCAGTTCGAATCAGGGAGAAGGAAACATCTTTCCTTCCGCCTGGGGATCCAACCCCTGGCGGCCCATGGACACAGAGGGGCTGCCGCCGGCCACTTGCTCTGCCCAAGGACCCGCGTGCCCTTCCTTCTTCCCTAATGTTAGCCAGGCAATTCATTTCCCTCTTAGTAGCTCCCAAGGGACCCTAAAAAGCTCTTTGACCTCGGGCCCACGCCAGCCACTCACCACATTCGTTGAACTTGTCCTTCAGCATCTTCCATGTGAAGTCAAAAGGAAGCTGGGGAGAAGAGAGAGAAGAGGCACCCCAAAGTCATCCGGCTGGGTCTCAAAGGGGCTCGCTTTCCCAGACTTTTCGTGTTTTTCTTTGAAGAGGTTTTGCTTCTCCTCCAAGAAGCTTCATCAGCTCTGACCGTATGGTGGGGGATGGAAGGATTGAAGCTCCTCGCAGACAAAGCTGGTCCTTGGCCTCCTTTTGAGAGGGTCCTTGAGGCCCCTTGGAGGTTTATCTCAGGTGTCCTCGGGGTCACCTGAGTGGGGCAAATGGGGGGTGGAGCCTTCTTGGAACTGTTGAAAGGACTGTGTTGTAAACCGGAGATAGAGGAGGTTGTGTTAAGAGAGGGCCTGTTCAATTTGGACACAGGTGGCTTCTGTTTCAAACCAACGGTCTTTTCTGTCCAAAATGTGGCCTTTGCTGTCTTGAAGAGTGGCCTCTGTCTTTTGAATGCAGATGGACAGCTGAATCTTCTCCTGATCGGTTTGTTCTCCTAGGTTGCAAACGCCATGTGTTTGGGAAGTGGCTGTTTGGTTTCCCCAACGCGCAGATCTGCCCAGGGGCTCTCTGCGTTGTGCTTGCAAGGACCACGTTTGCTCAGTGTGTGCCTGGGTGTTTTTACCCTTGGGGTGGACATCATCGGTCTCCAGCTTACAACCCAGGTCCTTTCAGCAGGTCCAAGAAGGCTCTGCCCCCATCTGCCCCACTGAGGACACAGGGAAACCTCCAAGGGGCCTCAAGGACCCTCTAAAAAGGATGCCAAGGACCAGCTTGGTTTGCAAGGAATATCAAGCTTTCCAATCCAGTCAGAGCTGAAGAAGCTTCTTAGAGGAGGAGCGAAAGGTCTTCAAAGAGAAAACAGAAAGTTGAGTTGCCGCTTGTAAAAAAGAAAAAGCACCTTTAGGACAACCTGAGTATCTCCAGTCATCCACCTGTGGTTCCCCTCCCCTAGGCCACAAATTCCACCGGGAGACCCCCCATCCCACCCTTGGGTCAGTGCAGGGGTCCCCAACCTTTGCAACTTTAAGTCTGAAGGACTTCAACTCCCAGGCTTCTCCAGCCAGCAAAGCTGTCAGTGTCAGGGCCTGGGCCAGGGGTCTCCAACCTTTGCAACTTTAAGTCTGAAGGACTTCAGCTCCCAGACTTCTTCAGCCAGCTTTGCTGGCCCAGGCCCTGACCCTGGCCCTGGCCCAGGCCCTGACACTGACAGCTTTGCTGGCTGCAGAAGTCTGGGAGCTGAAGTCCTTCAGACTTAAAGTTGCAAAGGTTGGAGACCCCTGGCCCAGGCCCTGACACTGACAGCTTTGCTGGCTGGAGAAGCCTGGGAGCTGAAGTCCTTCAGACTTAAAGTTGCAAAGGTTGGAGACCCCTGGGTCAGTGGACTGCTACTATCTCCCAAGTCCATTTGAGCACGTCACGTATTTTGAGGTGGGGATGGAGGAAAATGGGGACACCCGTTACGGAGAGACTGGGCAATACTAATTGGTTCCTGCTCCCCTCCCCCTCACACACACACACACAACTCACATTTCTCACAAAAATCTGGCAAGCCTTCCTGGCTATTCCACCGGCGGCAGCCACAGGGCCTCCGGATCCCAGGGCGCTGGTGAAGTTTCCGGCCGCAAAGTTCCCGCGCTCCATGTCCATGGTTCTCTCGAAGGTGCTCCCCATGGGCAGCCCTATCCTGTCTAAGCCCGCCCCCATGCCCTGGCTCAAGGCCGGCCCCATGCGGTCCATGCTGGTGGCGGCCGCGCCCATCCGGTCCAGCCCCATGCGATCCATGGGGGCCGCTAAGCGGTCCAGCCCCATGCGGTCCATGGGGGCCGCCCCGAGGCGATCCAGCCCCGCCGGCATCCTATCCATCACGGGGCCCATCCCCGCCGGGACCATGCGGTCCAGGCCCAGCCCCATCCGGTCCACCCCGCTGCCCATTCTGTCCATGGCGCTGCCTACGCGGTCGAGGGTGGAGCCCATGCGGTCCAGGCCGAAGCCCAGGCCGGCCCCCATCCGATCCATCCCGGGGCCCATGCGGTCGATGCTGGAAGCCAGGTGGTCTAAGCCCAGGGGGGCCATGCGGTCGATGCCCGAGCCCATCCTATCTACTCCGGAGCCCATGCGGTCCAGCACCAGCCCCATGCGGTCCATCTCGGAGCCCACGCGCTCGATCCCGTGGCCCAGGCCGGTGGGGAGCCTGTCAATGCTGCTGGCCATGCGGTCCAGTCCCGGAGCCATCCGGTCAATGGCCGGAATTGTGGCGCCACCACCGCCTCCCCCTGCAGGAAAAAGAGAAGGAGGCGGGTCTCAGTCTTGGCAGGAAAAAGGCCCCCCACCCTCCCACTATAACCCCCAGGATGCTCCCCCCCTTCCTCGTAGGCTAGCCCTCTTCAGCCCCTGCTGGCCTGAGGGGGTCTCCCAGCCCTGGCAGAAACCCAGCTGGGAAGGCCTCCACTGGCAAAGCGATGCCTCCCTCTCCACCCCTGAGCGAGCAGGGCCCTCCTGCCCCATTTCACAGGTGGTCCCCGATTTACGGCCACAGTGGAACCCAAAAACCGTTGCTTAGTGAGAGATTGGCTAAGTGAGTTTTTGTCCCATTTTACAACCTTTCTCCCTTCCCAAATCACCATCGTCGTTAAGTGAAACTGACTTTTCTTTGTCAGAAAGCTGTTAAAAAGGGGATCGGGTGACCCCAGTGGGACTCTGCGACCATCGTAAATGTGAGTCAGTGGCCGAGGGTCTGAATTTTAATCATGTGATGTTGCAACGGTGGTTAAGTGTGAAAAATGGTCATGTCGCTTTTTTTCCCATTGCTGTGGTAACTTTGGTCACTCAATGAACCGTTGTAAGTCCAGAACTATCTGCACAGTTCGTTGAGTCACCGTTCGAAGTTATGACAACCCTGGAAAAAGGGACTTACGGCCGGTTTTCATACTTACGACGGTGGCAGCTTACCCGTGGTCACATGATCCAAATTCCATTGCTTAGCCACTGACTCACATTTACGACAGTGGTGTGCGTATGTCACACCCTTTTTGCAGCCTTCTGACAAGCACAGTTCAATGGGGGAAGCCTGATCCACTTAATCACCCTGTTACTAGCTTAATACCTGTGCAGTGATTCACTTAACAACTGTGGCCAGAAAGGGTCGTAAAATGGGGCCAAGCTCATTTAACAAGCGTCTTGCTAAGCGGCAGAGATTTCAGACTCCCTCCCTCCGTCTCCTTCCTTCCACCATCCCTCCCTCTCTCTTTCTCCTTCCTTCCTACTTACCTCCCTCTCTCTGTCCATCCCTCATTTCTTCCACCCTCCCATCTCCCTCTCCTTTCCTCCCTCCCTTCCATCTGTCTCCTTCCTTCCACCATCCCTCACTATCTCTCCCTTTCTCCTTCCTTCCTTCCTCCATCCCTCCCACCCCTCTCTGTCCATCCCTCTTTTCCTCCACCCTCCCATCTCCCTCTTTCTTCCCTCCCTCCCTGCCATCTGTCTCCTTCCTTCCACCTTCCCTCCCTCAGCTCCTTCTTTAGAAGCCTGCCCCTCCTCCTCCCTCCCTGTCCCCCCCCCCCAGGGTCAGCCTAGCTAAGCCTGCGATGCCCTTGCTGAGGGCACGATGCACTCGGGGTGCAGGGTCCGTGTGACGTACCTATGCCTCTCTCCAGAGTGTCTCCAAAACTACGGGGCATCCCCATTTCGTTCCTCGGGAAGTCTCTTTCAAATCCCCCACCGATGGCACGGTCCATTTCTGGAAGACAAGACAGGAAAGCGAAGCCTCCATAATTCTACCTCATCACAGTTACGAACCTGGGACAGTTGGAAATGGCGCTTTTTTTGTTGTTGCAGCGGTTGTTAAATGAACAATACGGTCGTTAAAGCAGGGGTCCCCAACCTTTGCAACTTTAAGTCTGAAGGACTTCAGCTCCCAGACTTCTCCAGCCAGCTTTGCTGAAGTCCTTCAGACTTAAAGTTGCAAAGGTTGGAGACCCCTGTTCTGAAGTGAAGTTGAATTGCAGAACTGAACTGAACTTTTAGAGGGTGGTTGAGGCCCCTTGGAGGTTTATCTCAGGTGTCCTCAGCGTCACCTGAGTGATGTAAATGGGGGTGGAGCCTATTTGGAGCTGCTGACATCATCATCATCATCCATCTCCAGTCCACAACAGCCCGTTCAGCAGCTCCAAGACGGCTCCGCCCCCATTTGCACCACTCAGGTGACGCTGAGGACACCTGAGATCAACCTCCAAGGGGCCTCAACCACCCTCTAAAAGGATGCAAATGACCAGCTGTCCGCAAGGGGTATAAATCCTTCTGTTCCCCACCATCCAGTTAGAGCTGAAGAAGCTTCTTGGATGAGAAGCGAAATGTCTTCGAAGCAAAAACCAGAAAGTCCAGTTGCCTTTTCAAAAAGCACTTTTGGGTCAGTAATTCTTTCTTTACACGCACACAAAAAAAGCCCAGCAAGCATTAAGATGGAATTATCTAGTCCAGTGATGGCTAACCTTTTTTGGCTCGCGTGCCAAAAGCGGGGGGATCGTGCGTAGGTGTGCCACACTCATAATGCTATGTAGGCGTGACCCCCTGCTTTTGGCATGCTTTTTTTGCCCTCCGTAGGCTCCAGAGGGTTTCTAGGAGCCTGGGGAGGGTGAAAAACAGCCTCCCTCCCTACCTCCAGAGGCTTCAGGAGCTTCCCTGAAGCCTCCAGAGGTCGAAAAACAGCCTCAAAAGAAGGTCTAAATCAGCTGGCCAGTGCACACGTGCGCTGGAGCTGACAGGGCAACGCCTTGCGTGCCCTAAGAAATGTTTCCGCGTGCCACCTGTGCCACAGGTTCGCCATCACTGATCTAGTCTATCAGGTCGATCCCAATCGCAGACTGACCGACTAACCGACATACATTCGAATGAAGGGCCTGCCCACCCAGGTCTCCCTCCTTCCATTTGCCTTCCAGGAGCCGCTAGCCAGGAATTACACAGCCTCAGGGCTACTACGACCACAGGCGTGTCTCACTGGGGGGTGTAAAAGGAAGACAGGAAGCGAGGCGTTGAGGCTGCGAAGTTCTTACCACTCATCCGGCCGATGTTCATTCCGGAAGGGAAGCGGCCCAGGCTCTCCATTCCACTGAAAGGACCCTCCATCCCTGAAAGAGAGGAGTCGCCCGTTTTGGGAGAATGCAAATTGGCCCTGTTAGGAGTAGACTCCTAGAGTTGGGTAGGCAATATATAACACCATGACGACAAATGGTCATTGTGGCTTTAAGGATGTTGGAATGCAATTGGAGACTGTAATTATCTCAGCAATAAGAGGAAGTCAGGAGAGCGCAATCTCTCTGTCGGATCTGCTCGATATCTCTACTGATTGCTAACTGTTTGTTCGTTTGCCATGACTGACTGTGTGAAGAAGGAAGAATCGTTAATTGCTGACTGTAAGCAATTGTTAAGTTTGTTAAGGACTTTGTTTGACTCACTTTATACTATCACTGCTTGTGAAGCAGTAGTTTAGTTTTACAACACCAGTAAATCTAATTGTTTTTTTACTATCAGTGTCTGGGTTACTATTTGTGTGTACACTAGCAACGTTTCTCTAGCTGCACATTCCGCTACACAACTTTCTGTCTCCCAACGGAGATATCCCCTAACACAGGGGTCTCCAACCTTTGCAACTTTAAGTCTGAAGGACTTCAGCTCCCAGACTTCTCCAGCCAGCTTTGCTGGCTGTAGAAGTCTGGGAGCTGAAGTCCTTCAGACTTAAAGTTGCAAAGGTTGGAGACCCCTGCCCTAACAAGCACATAGGGTGAAATGGGGAGATTTTATACGCTCTGTATAAGCGCACAATGGACCGTGTTAGACCCTCTGGCCTTCTCAGCCAGCCCAAAAAATCATTCAAGGGGCCCTGAAGCAGGCCAGAGAGGAACGGAGGCCGAATGGTTGCCTGGCCTGGTCAGACTGGCCAAAGGTGCCGAGATAACGGGATGCTGACCCTTCCCAGGGCTGTGAACGGCAACCAAAGGCCGTGCCTGAGCAGGGAATGCTCATGGCTGATTTTATTTTAAAGAGTTTTACTATTTTTCAGTTACAAAAATAAACATTCCATCTTTCCTTAAGCCGTGTGTCGCCTAGGTACAAAACATCTCTGAATACCATCGTTCCTCTTTCGTCACATTAATGTGACACAATTCATGTTAAACTTATTTCCCTAAGTTTAGAATTATATCGAACATTTAAACATTATGGAACTCTCCCATTTTTCTTCTTAACGTCTTCTAGGAATAATATCATATCAACATTAAACATCATTATACACATACTAACAGTTTTCATCTTATTTATACCTCTATCTGTGTATTATCTACTTATTTTTCAGCTTCCTTCATTTCCAAACTCCTTTTTCCCTCTCCAACCATTGATAGAATACTTCCCAAATCTCCTTCTCTTTAACTGCTAATGTTAATCTGTTCATTTCTGCACATTCTGATATTTTCCTTCTCATCAATAGGAATCTCTACACTTTCCCAATGTTGTGGCTAATTTTCTGGGGTGCAATGCAAGAGCCTGGCTTTAGCGAGTGGTACGGTGGCCTAGAGGTGGAGCTCTCGCCTCACAATCAGGAGTCTGTGAGTTCGATCCTAGGCAGAGGCAGGCGTTTCTCTCTCTGAGAATATATCTGCTGAACAAAACTCCGCATTGGCGACAGGGAAGGGCCTGTCAGTTCCCCAGACTCCATCCCAGACGGGATTATGGGGCTGTTAAAAAAGAGTGCCAGAGCCTGGCTTTCCAATTTAGTTGTCAGTTATCATGGAAGATTTTGGATGATCTACGATCATTGTCAAAGTCTCTGCTGCCTCCTTCCTCCAGCTGCGGGACTTACCTCCCATTTTATTCATTCCGAAGCCCAAGCCTTCGATGCCCATCCCTAAAAAATAAAAAAAAGTGTTTGTGTGAATACGCACAAGAACAAAAGGGATTAAATGCCGCAACCCTGGCACAGTAGTTAGATGAATTCTGCTGACTGCCCACTGCCCACTATTGGTTTTCTACACTACTGAGGACATCTTTAAATAATAAGCGTTTGTTTAAAGTTTTGCAGACTAACTGCTCCCTGCCAGCAGTTTGATCCTGACCAGCTCAAGGTTGACTCGGTTTTCTGTCCTTCCGAGGTCGGTAAAAGGAGGACCCCGATTGTTGAGGCTGATAGGCTGACCCTGTAAACTGCTTAGAGAGGGCTGGGAAAACACTAAGAAAGTGGTATATAAGTCTAAGAGCTAAGTGGGAAGGAAGGAAGGAAGGAAGGAAGGAAGGAAGGAAGGAAGGAAGGAAGGAAGGAAGGAAGGAAGGAAGGAAGGAAGGAAGGAAGGAAGGAAGGAAGGAGCAATAGGTTGACTCTGTAACCCGCTTAGAGAGGGCTGGAAAGCACTGTGAAGCGGTATAGAAGTCTAAGTGGGAACGAGGAAGGAAGGATGAAGGGAGGGAGGGAGGGAGGGAGGGAGGGAGGGAAAGAAGGAAGGACGGAGCCAGAGGATGACTCTGTAAACCGCTTAGAGGGCTGGAAAGCACTGTGAAGAGGTATATATGCTATACTCTCCCTCCTTCGTATCCTTCTTTCTATCTTTCCTTTCTTTCCTTCCCTCCCTTTCTTTTCTCCATTTCTTCTCTCCTACTGCCTCCATCTCTTATTTCCCTTCTCTTTTTCTCTTCCTCTTTCTTCCTCTGTCGTTTCTCTTTCTCCTTTTCTTTCTTTCTCTTCCTTCCTTCCTTTCTCTTGTAAGAGCAGTAGTGGGAGTACAGTACTGCGGGCTAACTCACTGCCCACTGCCTGGAGTTCAGTCCCGATTGGCTCAAGGTTCCCTCAGCATCCTTGCAGGGTCGGTAAAATAAGGTCCCAGATTGTTGGGGGCAATAAACTGCTTAGGGAGAGGCTGTAAAACCACTGTACAACACTTCCCTTAGTGGCCGTTCAAAGTCACCACGGCACTGAAAAAGATGACTAACGACCATCTTTCAAACTTATGACCATTGCAGCATCCCTGTGGTCACGTGATTTACATTCGGATGCTTGGCAGCTGACTCAGATTTATGACGGTCGCATGACCCCTTTCTGACCTTCTGGACAAGCAAAATCAATGGGGGAAATCAGATTCACTTGAGAAGCCTGAAGGTTTATTTGTTTTTTATACCGCCCTCCTCCCGAAGGACTCGGGGCCGTGTACAGCCAAAGTAAAACAGAGATATAAAAGTTAAAAAACAGTTTTAAAAGCATATTAAACAATTTGGCCTCTCTTAAAATTAAAAAAACCCAAACAAACCCCGATTAAAATTAATAAAAATTCATATTTAAAAACTCGTTTTTATGCCAGCCCGGCTTGTTGGGAAAAAGAAAGGTTTTGAGACCACGGCGGAAGGTGCGTAGGTCAGGGATAATTCGTAACTCCGGGGCCAATTCGTTCCAGAGGACAGGGGCTCCCACGGAGAAGGCTCTCTCCCTGGGTGTCGCCAGTCGACATTGTCTAGCCGACGGCACCATGAGGAGACCCTCTCTATGGGAGCATACGGGCCGGTTGGAGGCTCTCGGTGACAGAAGGCGATCTCGTAGGTACCCAGGTCCTAAGCCATGGAACGCTTTAAAGATGGTAACCAACACCTTGAATCGCACCCGGAAAACCACCGGAAGCCAGTGCAGCTCACGCAGGAGGGGTGTTCCAT
Source organism: Rhabdophis nuchalis (assembly GCA_039707465.1). Classification (NCBI taxonomy): domain Eukaryota; kingdom Metazoa; phylum Chordata; class Lepidosauria; order Squamata; family Natricidae; genus Rhabdophis; species Rhabdophis nuchalis. The sequence continues at coordinate 12,274,679 of CM077643.1, read as the reverse complement.
GGGAGCGTCGCGTCGCCCCCATAATTACCCGCGGGGCCACATTTTGGACCAGTTGGAGCCTCCGGGTGCTCTTCAAGGGGAGCCCCATGTAGAGAGCATGTAGAAACATGTAACTCATTTTAACAACTGCAGTGATTCACTTAACAAATGTGGCAAGGGAAGTCGTAAAATGGGACCACGCTCGCTTAACAAATTTTTCCCTTGGCAACATAAAGTTGGGGCTCAAAAGTGGTTGTTCAGGACTCCCTGTAGGAGTTTAAGTGCTATTGCTGTTCCTGATTGGGAGCCTTGTCTGTGGGGAGCAAGTAGCCTCAAAGCGGCTTCTTTCGTCCTACAATGGCCCAGAGGCCTTGAAGGAAAAGCTTCCCAGTCCCAAGAGGCACCTGGGAGGCCCCCAAACCGATCAGGAAGGTAAAGGAGGAGGGAGAGCAGAAGGAAGAAAATCTACTGTATTTTTCGGAGTGTAAGATGCTCCTTTTTCCCCTCAAAAAAGAGGATGAAAATCTGGGTGCGTCTTATACAGCAGGGGTCTCCAACCTTTGCAACTTTAAGTCTGAAGGACTTCAGCTCCCAGAATTCTCCAGCCAGCAAAGAAAGGAGAAAAACAAATATTCCAGTATTTGAGTGGCTGCCACAAATCTCCAAAGCGTCCGAGGGCAGGAGGAGGAAAGGATGGAAACCAGTCTGGGAGAGAAGCAACCTGGAACTTCTTAACAATGAAGACAATTAACCAATTGCCTTCAGACATTGTGGGTCAGTCACTTCAGGGTCTGAAATGGTCTAGGGTCTCCTGCTTGAGCAGGGGACTGGACTAGAAGACCTCCAGAGTCCCTTCCAGCTCAATTCTGAGTCTTACCCCCAAAGCATCAGATGAATCACTCACCTCCGGGGCCGAGGTTGCCCATGGCCAGGCCTTTGTTCAGGTGATTGGCATCGATCGGTATTCCTCCCGGCCCCAGGCCCATGCCGATCCCCCCAAGGCCATCTGCAACAACAATGGGCGATTAGTACAGCCTTTATTGTCGTCGCACAAAATAAATATAACGAAATTGGTTTTCGCCTCACTGGTGCAATCCAGGACAACAAATATAAACAACATAGATGGTATAAGGAATAATCCCCAAAAGAAAAAAAAACTAGCCATATGTCAAAACTACTCAACAGGGTCAATGCCTCATTTCTCAGGTAGGTAACAGCAACAGCTCAAAGTCTGCAGAGATTCTCAGTCATCCAGGTTGTCCCAAAGCTGCTTTTTCAGGAGGCAACTGACCTGGATGGCTGAGAATCTCTGCAGGCTTTAGAGCTATGCAATTTGGGATGGGACACCCTTGGAATGGGGTAGGAGTAGGGAATGGATTTCCAAAGGAAAAACTGCAGACTCTCAAATCCGAAGCTGGCCTGACTGGGGCCATCTTAGAGGCTTCACCATTGCCACAATGGAGACGAGGGCTAGGGAAGCGGGAGGGGAATAGAGATACTTGGGGTTTTGTAGCCAAAACAAAATACTTTCCCCTGGGAACCAAGGACATTCCCAGAGGTGGCTGAAGGGAGGAGGAGTGAAGTTACCAAGCAACCGGATGGCACCTTGAACGAACCATGGGACTGATTTGTTTGGAAAAGGGGAAAAACTTTTACTTTTAATTAGGTGAAAACCACAGGAACCTTCAGAGTTGGTTCTCTGCCTGTGCCAATCTTCTATCTATCTATATAAATAAAAATGTAACAATAATTTGTTCAAAACAGGTAATCTCCAAAAGTACTGCACTGATCATTTCCAAATTTTCACACGTTCCTTTCGTATATGGCAACAATGATATATATATATTGTGTAGATGTCACACCTGTTCCAGGTACACGCAACGGAAATGTAAAAAATTGTAAAAAAGGTAGGTAGATGGATAGAGAGAGAGCAGTGGGCCACAGGTATTATGTCATCCTTTATGACATGAAATACTCTGTCCATAAGATTCAAGGAGAAATATGGTTGGTAGGTAGGTAGGCAGCTATAGGAATAGAGAGAGGGAGAAATGCCGTAGGTAGGTAGGTAGGTAGGTAGGTAGGTAGGTGGGTGGGTGGAGAAATACAGTAGGTCAGTAGGTAGGTAGGTAGAGGGATAGAGAGGGAGAGGAATACAGTAGGTAGGTAGGTAGGTAGGTGGATAGAGAGGGAGAGGGAGAAATACAGTAGGTAGGTAGAGGGATAGAGGGAGAAATACAGTAGGTAGGTAGGTAGAGGGATAGAGAGAGAGAGGGAGAAATACAGTAGGTAGGTATGTAGAGAGATACAGAAAGAGAGGGAGAAATACAGTAGGTAGGTAGAGGGATAGAGAGGGAGAAATACAGTAGGTAGGTAGGTGGATAGAGAGGGGGAAATACAGTGGGTAAGTAGGTAGGTAGGTAGAGGGATAGAGAGAGGGAGAAATACAGTAGGTAGGTAGGTTGGGGGTTATACGGTGGTTGTATGTGTTTGTGTGTGCAGGTGTAGATCTACACACAGATTGGTTGGTTATTTAACCAGGCTGGGCCACAGCAATGCATGGCCGGGAACGGGTAGTCTGACATATCCAATAAAATAATTCTTTGAGGAATCTACCTGCCTCTGAGTTTCTGTTCCCTATGGGTGTATTACCTGGAACCCTGACACAGACTTCAGGAACCATTTCCACCACTCAGGTGACCCCCAAGGGCCCTCAAGGACCCTCTAAAAAGGATGCAAGTGACCAGCTGTGTGCAAGGAATATCAAGCCTTCCCTTCCCCACCATCCAGTCGGAGGTGAAGAAGCTTCTTGGAGGAGAAGAGAAACGTCTTCAAAGGAAAAAACAAGGAAGGCCCGTTGCCTCCTGAAAAAAAGCACCTTTGGGGCAACCAGGACTCAGATGACGGAGAATCCCGACAGACCATCAGAGCTGAGGGAGGGAGCTGGATCGGAGCTGAGAGCCCAAAGGTGCTTTTTCAGGAGGCAACTGGGCTTCCTGGGTTTTCTCTTCTCAAGCAAATCAAACCCAAAGCTCACAAGCAACGTCAACGCTCCAGTGTCCGTGGGGTGCCACAAAAAACAAAACAAAACCCCACCTTTTTCTCTGAACGGCAAAGCGGCTGCCTGCTTCAAAAGATACCCTGCCTAGGAGGCTCCGGAATTAAAGCCAGGAAAGGAATCTCATGGATTTTTGCAAAAAAACCCAAAACCCAACAACCTTCAAGCCAACCACCCAACCTCTCCAGGCCACCTAGGGACCACTGAAGACTTACGGGGAAGCTGCTGGGGCCGCTCTGGAGGGAAGAAGTCTCCCTTTGGCAACGCACGCTCGTCCTGAAACATTCAAGAGAGGTTTAATGTTGGGGGGGGGGGAGAGAGGAGGAGAGGGGAGAGAGACCAGGAGGGGGAGGGGGTGTAGGCAGCCCTGCCTTGCTTACCATCTTGACGTGCATCGGCCTGTCGAAGAGCAGCTGCCCGTTGAACATAGCTAGGAGGGGAGTCAAGGCCTTTCAGAGAGCGCAAAAGCCAGCTGCACAAAACCCTTCTGTGTGTCCCCCTTTTCTCTTTCAGAAAGAAGCCCCCCAGCCCCTCCCAAATGTCGTGTTTTCGTCTCTCAAGGGAGAGGCAGCAGGGAGCGAGAGGAAAACCTATTTATCATCCCAGCTTCAGTTCAAACTCTTGTATTGTTGGCACAAGGTGCAGCCTGTGACGGGCCAGGATCCTCTTTTAGCGGCCCCACATTCCCTTGCAGGGTGGGAGCCTGGGCAACTGAATTTGAGGCTCAGGGTTTGCAGGCCAGAGGGATACCCGCCAGCACTTTGGGGAGTGGTGTCAAGATGGCCACGCCCACACAGCCACACCCACCCGGCCCCCAAGGTCAAGCCCAGCCCTGATGCGGACCTCAATGGAGTTTGACACCCCTGGAATAGATGAAGCCCTCTCTCTTTGGTACGGAAAGGCCCCGACTTACAACGGAGGACCCAGACGATTGAGGGCGAGCAGCGGACTCTGTAAACCTCTTAGGGATGAAACTGTGAAGCAGTATATAACTCTCAAGAGATATGAGGGAGGGAGGGAGGGAGGGAGGGGCAACTGCTTAGAGAGGGCTGTAAAGCACTGGGAAGCAGCATATACCATATTTTGGGACTATAAGATGCGCCAGTGTATAAGACGAAGAGCTACCGTATTTATTCGAGTATAACGCGCAAAATTTTCTACCAAAAAAAGAAATCAAAGTTTGGGTGCGCGTTATAAACGAGGGTCGGTCCATTGAGGGCACAGGCGAATTGTGAGTTCGCACTGCGCCTTTTCCGGGCTGCAGCCGCTCACTGTAAGCGAGGGCGAAGAAAAAAAAACACGTTTTTTTAATACCGATTTTTAATCGAAAATTAGGGGTGCGCGTTATACACGTGTGCGCGTTATACTCAAATACGGTAAGTAGAAAAAGAGGTTTTTACAGCAGGGCCATTTTTCGCAAAAACAGGAGCATTTTTGCCTTCCTGCAGCCCTGCTGAAGCCTTCAGGGTGCCTCTGGGGGCCGGGGGAAGGCAAAAACACCTCCGTTTTTGCAATAAATGGCCTATTTTTTTACAAAAATGGGATGCGGGGGCAGAGCTTCAGGAGGTCAAAAATGGCTGTATTCGGTGTATAAGACGCACTGACATTTCCATGCTCTTTATGGGGACGCGAAGGAGTGTCTTCTACTCTGAAAAATACGGTAAGTCTTAGAGCTATTGCTATTCCAAGAGGAAGTTGGAACCAATCAGCAGGCAGGGGACACATCTCCCTACAAGGGGCACTTGGCATTCGGGAGGTGTTTGCGTCGGCCCATCCTCAGCCCTCTCGGCAATCCCCACTTGCCCATCAACCAACGGTTACGGGCAGGTTCCAGCAATTCCTAACCAGCCTCCCAAGGCAGGCTGAACCCAGCTCCCTTCATCAGGGGAGCCACCCGATCAGTTGCATCCCAGAGACCCCCGAACCCAGTCCCAGGTCCTTAGTCCAGCCCAAGCGAAGGATACAGATGGCCTGGACGGCCTCGATGGCTTGCTCGAAGGTGACCGTGCCGATCCCCCGGCTCTTCCCGTCTTTGTCTTCCAGGATGTCCGCTCGGACCACCACGCCGGCCATGCCGAAAACTTCCTTCAGCTTCTTCCAGCCAACCTTGTAATCCAGCTGAAGGAAGAGACAGGAGGCGACGAGCGGAGAGCAACCATCGAGCGTCAACATCGGACCTTTTAAAGCACGGCGGCCGACCCTCGGGACCCACCACCACCACACCCCCTCCTGAACGAAGAGACGTTAGCTGCTTGACCGGTGACAAGGGCTTATTTAAGCAGGACTAAATGCCAAGGATGGGGACTGTGCCCCCACCTCCCACCACCAAAGGGTGAATTTAAGATGGGCGGACTAATCTGAACCCAGATTGCCAGGAATCCAATTAAGAGATAAGAGAGCAGGAGTTATCCAGCACTCCCACATAATGGCTTGGAAAACCATGGTTTATATCTTACAACCATGAGTGATCTAAACCAGGGGTTCCCAACCTTTGCAACTTTAAGTCTGAAGGACTTCAGCTCCCAGAATTCTTCAGCCAGCAAAGCTGACTGGAGAATTCTGGGAGCTGAAGTCCTTCAGACTTAAAGTTGCAAAGGTTGGGAACCCCTGATCTAAACAATATTATTATTGTGCTATTCGATAGGGAAAAGGGCAGGATTGTCCACACCAGGCTAATTTCATTCCTGCCAGAGACCAAGAAAGAAAACCCAAGCAGGGTGGATTAAAAATCAATGGTTTAAAAAAAAAAATCAGAATTTTAAATTTTAAATTAGTTTTATTTATTTATTGTCAAATTTGCTTAATAAAATGCTTTTGGAGTAAAAAAAAAATCTACCAAAAGATAAGTTTCCTATTTAAGATGCATTAATAATTGAGTTTATTGAGCATGAAAGGGAGCTTAGTTTGGTAGCATGAGGAGGCTGTCTATTCTGCAATATTTACATTTTGGAGGGGAACTGAATCCAACGAATCCAAGCTCTGCCAGATGAGATAACATGCACTGCATGGATGGATTCAGATCATTTTCACAGTAACCATGAGGTGAATCATAAAACACCGTTCAGGAATATTCCTTTATCCCCTGGGTTTGGAAATCTAAGGACGCTACAAACTGCAAAGTCCCCTGTGCTACCAGGCTTCTAAGGGGGAGGAGGAAGGGCCAGCAGTCAAAATGAAAGTGAAACCATCTCAGCAGCTTAGAAATATAATATGAAAGAGCGCCTGTCATTTCAGACCCATCCTGGCAGCGCCTGTTAGCGGGCATCCCCTCGCCTGTCGCCCGCCACGTCCCTCCCCTTGTGGTGTCAATGTTGCATCACCAGCCGTCCCATTAAAGTGAGTGAGACTGTTGGTGAGTCAACAGCCGGTCAGAGGAGGATGGAGATGACAGCTGCTCTTTCAACTTTAGGATTGGAATGGAGTTGAATCGATGGAGAGGCAACTTACATTGGCCACAAAAACGGTACTGCCCAGCCGGCCGGCCTGCAGGGCGTGGATGATCTCGTTAGGGATGTTGGGGTTATTGAGAATGCTGGGCGGGATGTTAATCATGCCAGGCCCGCCGGCGCCAGGGCTGATGCCCATCCCGCTCCCAGAGGCTGCCATGGCCTTCTGCACAGCTCTTCGGACATGCTCGCCATCGGGGTCCTAAAACAGGATAGAAGGCACTTTAAGCCAGGACAGAGGAGAGGTCTCGGCCGGAGGGGGGGGGGGTAGAGAAACCCCCAACCCACCCCAATTGTTTGGCCGCCGAGGTTTGCTTTGGAGCTCACGCAGCTCCCCCCACCCGCCACCCCAACACACGCCAGCGGCAGCTGAGAAAAGTTTGCCGACATTTTAAAATCATTTTGTCGAGTAATGTTTTCCCAGGCTGGCTATCTTGACAAAGCTTTCTGCCGGATCCGAAGGTGATTCCGAGTGGGCAGGTTGGTCTCCTGGGCTGGAAAGTCCTCGATGTTATGTCCACCACGGGGACCAGAATTTCAGACGCCAAGCAAGTAATGACACGATCGGACCCGAACTTACAAATATTTTTCACCAGGGTTTGGTTTTTTTTTTTAAAGCAAACCACGTGGTCATCAGGCGACTCGCACGGTCGTAAAATGAATCCAGGTTTCCACCTGGCTGCAAGGAGCTTGCTGGGAAGATCCCAGATTGTGATCTGCCAGACTCTAAAAGTCATTCTAAGTGCCAGGGAAGGACCTACACTGAAATCGCTTTCCGGAGACTGTAAAGACAGATCGTAAATCCCTTTGTCGGGGGCCAATATAACTTCCAATTTTTCCTTGGGGAGGCCATACGTCAAGGACTACTGTGGCTTTCCATGAAATCGCTCCAAATGGGGCCTGGCTTCCGACTACCCTTCTTCCCTGAAAATAAGCCCTCTCTGAAAATGCTGCAACACCGCAGCAGCCATGAGGCGATCGCGATCGCCGCCTGCTGCACCTCAAAAATAACAAGGCCTCCCTGAAAATAAGGCCTGGTACTTACTTCGGGGGTCAAAATAAGCACCTGGCCTTATTATTGGCGGGGTGTTGGGGGTCAGTACAAGGATGTTGGGTAAGGAGAGTCTCTTTTCATCCTAATAGTCGAGCTGCTTCTCTCTTTCGCTTCCAGTGGGAAGTTTTTTCTCCCAACAAGAAATTGTTTTTTCTCCCAACAAGAAATTGTTTTTTCTCCCAACAAGAAATTGTTTTTTCTCCCAACAAGAAATTGCATGCAAACCCATTTCGATCCTTTACGTCAGGGGTCCCCAACCTTTGCAACTTTAAGTCTGAAGGACTTCAGCTCCCAGCAAAGCTGGCTGGAGAATTCTGGGAGCGGAAGTCCTTCAGACTTAAAGTTGCAAAGGTTGGGGACCGCTGCTTTACGTCACAAAACACGATACAAACAACAAAACCACCTCCACATTTTTGAAGAGAGAAATATGAAAATTATATCCCCTGCAAGAAAAAGAACGCAGGTATTCCTCGACTTACAACCGTGGCTGAACAGATAATGGCACTGCAAAAGAAGATGATTTCCATCTTTCCGTCGTTAAGACAACATCCCCGTGGTCACGTGATTTACATTCGGACGCTTGGCAGCTGACTCGCATTTCTGACGGTTGCAGTAACCTGTGTGTGTGTGTGTGTGACACGATCCCCTTTTGCAACCTCCTGACAAAGCCGATTGGGGAAGCCAGATTCACTTAACGACGGTGGCAAGGAAGGTGGCAAAACAGGGCCAAACTTTAGCAAAGGAAATGTTGGAGTTCATTATGGTTGTTAAGTCCGAGGATTACCTGCATTTCAGGCTATTGCTTTGATGTCAGACGTTGCTCTCTTATTGGGGGAAGGGGCACGTGAGAAAGGGCTCCACGCTTACCTCCTTGACCTTCAGGGGTCTCCCACTGAGGCTGTGCTTGTTCAGCACTTCCACAGCCTTTTTCATGCTCTCTTCCATCTTGAACTCAACCACCCTGCAGGCAAACAGACACGAGGTCAGGAGGGCTGAGTCTCCCAAGCCTAACCGGCCAGGGTCCTGCCCCGATTTGGGGAAGGAGGGAGGGGAAGGGGTTTGCTTCTACTTACGCGCAGCCCTGACGATGCCGCAGAGGAGAACCAGGCAGGTAAGTGCGAACCAAAGCAAAAACCAGGGTTGGGGAGGCAAAGGGAACAGAAAAACGAAAGTCAGTCGAGCGTTCAGCGCAGGACGATTATTCCAGATATTTTATCTTCCACGGGATCTCAAGACATTCGGATCCCTTCCGAGGATGCCGCTTTTGGGGTCGTGTCTGCGGGGTCCAGGCTTCCGTTGGAACAACAGTATAACTGCTGTTTGCCTGCGTGCCGGACGCTAAGCCCACATGGCCAGGCGTGGGGGGACGGGACGCAGAAGCCATGATTGGCAAGACAGATGCCCATTTCTCCCGGAACCTCTCGACTCTGCCAAGTCCAACGTGCCTCTAGGCCGGCCAACGCCTCCCCACCCACCCAACCCCCCTCCCCTCGCTCTCACTCTGCTTCTCTCTCTCTCTCTCTCCGCCACAAGCGGCCTTCGGGGAAGGTGCGTCAAGAGCCTCCCTCTGCGCTGACAAGGCCCCACCAACAGCTACGTTCGTTCTGAACATTTAAGACACGGACGGCCGTAGAGAGTTCAGACATTGACTGCAACCTCGCTTCCACACCGAGCTTACGAAAGGCCGGCCACAAGAACCACACGGAGACGTTTAAGCTAAAGGTGGGGCACTGATAATGCCAGTCAGGATCCATGCCCGAGTCAGACAGCCCCAAACACACCAAGGAGCACGGCGGCGGCAGCAACAGCAGCAACGGCAAGGGCCGGGTCTAAGCAGACCCCTTTCCCACCTCCCCACCCCCACCCTCCCACCCCACCCCCTGCCAACGAGAGAACCGCTCTACCACATACACGCTGCTGCCTCTGGCCCAACCTCGTTGGGGGTGAGGGTCTCCACGCCGCCATCATCATCACACACATTTTGCCATGTAGTTAAAAATCCACGGAAGAAAAGCTCTCGCAGACTTACCCTTGACTTTCCTTCAGCGTCCATTAAGAGCTCCACGTATGTAACCTCACCAACTACAAATGAGAGATTCCAGACGGTACATAGACCAAGGGAGAAAGCCAAGAAAACAAGGGGGATTTAGAACAGTCGTCAGCAACCGTATGTGGAGCCTCTGCCTTGTTAAGAGAAAAGGAGCCCGGGAAACACTCCTCCATTGGCCAAGCAGCCGCGACTCGGCATTACGGGTGGGCAGCACAGGGGGGGCACCGGAGCCCTTGACGCTTTCCTCCTCCTGCCAGCCGTTGGCGCCTCGAGGTTGGGACACAGTGGGAAGAACCCGCAGGGAGGAACCTCCTTCCCCCACCCTCCTCTACTAGGTAATGCTGCCAAGCCTGACTTCCGAGCGGGACCGTCTCTCCTGCCTCAACCTCAAGGAAGGAGCCCTGGGGGCCACTGGATTCCCTAACCACCCTGTTGTTCCACCATGAAGACATTGAAAACTTGTCTTGTGCCTTGTTCTCCTTTCTGGTCTACAAAACGCCATGAAGTCTCCGTCTCACAACATTTCGCTCAGTGACCGTTCAAAGTTACGGCGGCACTGGGAAAAGGGACTTATGGCCGTTTCTCGGGCTGACCCCCCTCGCAGCATCCCCACGGTCACGTCTTTGGCAACTGACTCAGAATTATGGCTGCGTGAACCACTTAGGCAGGGCGGCTAAAGCACCGGGAAGCGGTATAGAAGTGCTGGTGCCGTGACAGTGGCAGTGCCCCCTGGGTCAGGTGATCCCTTTTTGCGACCGACAAGCAAAGTCAAGGGGGAAGCTGGATTCACTAAACAGCCGCATCACAGAGCTGGAGAAGCTTCATGGATGAGACGGGAAACGTCTTCGAAGAAAAAACAAGGAAGACCACTTGCCTCTTGGGGAAAAAAGTACTTGCCGTTAACGGAACAAGCGCAAAGATTCCCTTAAAAATTCTGGCAAGAAAGATCATAAAACGGGGCAAAACTTACTTAAGTGCCTCGCTTAGCAACAGAAATGTTGGGCTCCATTGCGGTCATAAGTCGAGGACCACCTGTGTTTGCAAACACATTTACAGGCAGCCCTTGTGTAATGGAAGTAACTGGAACCCACGACTGGGCTCCTAAAGCAACGGGTTGTAACTGTTGCAGAAGTCCCCATCACTTAAGCCGGTCTCATGCAGCCATCAGGTGGGGCATGGTGGGGTTGCCATTTGGGACCACCGGCCGGCTTTTCCCCATCGGCCCTGCTTTTCAGAGAAACTAGGAGGCAAAGTCGCAAGTTGCAATCCTGTCACCATAGGATGCTGCAACTGCAAACGCCCAAATCACAACCCACAAACCACGGGGCTCCTGCACTGGCTAGGCCCAGGGGTAAGTCTGGCCCTTCCCCAGCTTCCTAACTCTTGACCAGGAGGGGAAGGGGCAGAGAGAGAATTGCAGTGTTATGCCGCTATGCCAGAGGCGGTGGGGCAAAAAGGAATGACTTTATATCTGGAATTCTGCTCCTGCTATTGCTTCCAAGGACTGCCTTTCCCATCTCGGCAAATCGTTCTCCTTCGCTTTCAGACACAATGACGACAAAAACTACACGTGACTTTAGAGGAGGAAAAGTGAGAAGAAATTAGCAATATACCGTCTAGAGCAGAGGTTCCCAAACTTGGCAACTTTAAGACTTGTGGACTTCAACTCCCAGAATTCTCCAGCCAGCAGAGCTGGCTGGAGAATTCTGGGAGTTGAAGTCCACAAGTCTTAAAGTTGCCAAGTTTGGGAATCTCAGGTCTAGAGGGTTGGGGGGGGGGGGGGAGCTTGGCTAGACAGCTCTGCGACACTGGCGACCGATTGGGAGCTGCCCGGAGTGGGTTAGAAGATGGGCGGCTAGATGCAATAAATACATACCTACAATACTCTGTGCTGAAGTATCCGGCCAGCCTAGAGCACAATAGATGTTTAAAAGCAACCAGCTGCACCCTGGCCTAAAAAATGCTAAATTTTCAATTTTTGAAAGAAATCATCTCAACCGTGTGGGTTCTTCAAACAGATATTACAGTCTGCCATCCGGTAAAAAAAAAATATTTATTTATTTTTTGCACGAATGAGCAGCACCCACTGTGTCCAAACATTTCGGCAACGAAAATCATCTTTATTTGGCGGTCTTGGAAAACATCAAGGGGCACCCGGTGTTAACAGTTTGAAAGGGGAGAAACAAAAAGAAAAGAAAAGGAAGATGCTGCACACCTGTAACTTGGAAGTTTCACCAAACAAGGATCAGACTAGAATGACTTTCACCGAGGGGAAGAGGCCACGATTAAAAAACATTTCAAGGCAGGCATCCACACACACACCTGTGCGAGATCTAAACAGACCACAACACTGAACTCTCCTCAACCATATACTTACAGGCCCCTCTCTGCAGTAGGATTATTACTGCGGGCTTTTAAAGCTTCTCACAATTCTTGGAAAGGTGGAATTGCAGCCGCATGGATCTGCTGCGCCATACCTGAAATCCAAGGCCCTGGGTTGCTTGGAGACAACACCCAGGATTTCTAGCCATGTTTAGAACCACAATGTGGGATTCTTGGAACTAGGGGGGCTGCCGTCAAGGGACGTTGAGATTTCAGATGGGTTTCCAAAGGCGGCTGGAAGAAAGCAGCTCCGTAGAGGTGCCGGTTACGCCAACCTGAGCTGTAGTCACAAACTCCAAGAATGTCAGAACCGCTAAGCTCTCGTCAGAGAGAAGGAAAACGTGCCTCCCATTTTCCTCCCGGGGACTCTCCGCAGGGGAAAACCTCTGGAGTGGGAGAACAGAGGGAAACAACCCCTCCCATTGGAAAGGTGGCATCCAGTGGGATGGGGTTGTGAACTGGAGGAGGGGGGGTGGGGTGGGGGAATAAAAAGACCAGAAAACACCTGGCCGAGTTTGACATCATACTGGAAGTGGTGACACCTCAAGGCGCGAAGAAGGCCCTCCTTTTCACCAAGATTTCTCACACAGCGTTCGGTCGAGCACTGGCATGCCTCAAAGCAACCTTCCATTCATCGTTTCATGTGAATCAAGCCATAGCTAGGAGGAGAACTGGGGGTCCAATTTCTGAGGAGTGATGATGCTGCACTTTCTGGTGCTATCAACATTTCCCCCCCACACACAGGGGGGAAGAGGGTTTATATGCTTAATTAGGGATGGCCTGCACACCCCTAGGAGGGGCCTGTGCGTTCCATTTGCTTGCCTGGGGCTCACACTGCCTGTCAGCCGTCTTTTCTCCACTTTAAGCCACAGGTACGCTTTGGCCCCTAAGCACAATAATCCACAGGCCCTGTTGTCCAGTTTTAAGAGAGGCTCGCCAAGATTGCAACCGGCCTTCCTTCCCCACAAAATGACCCACTACAAAATGAATCCGGTCAGCAGCGGCTCAAGTCGTGCCGATTTTGATTTAGTGTTGCCCCCACCTCCCCAGATTACCTGTTTACATTACGGGCGGACCCAAACCCCGTCCGTTTTTCTAACGCCTGCCATGGATTTCTGAAGCAGGCTCGGCAGGGGAGGGGGGCAGAGGGGGCTTTGACCGAACAAAACTAAGGAACAGCCGGCGTTCCCTTTGCCAATTTGCCAGGCCTGGCTGCACTGAAGCCATCTTGAGCTCACTCTTAAAACAAGCTTAGAGATTCAACCACCGAGCAAGATTTCGTCAACGAGGAAGACTACTGCTCTCCCCCCTCCATGGAAACTGGATCGTGGATCCAGGGAGGCTTGCAGGGGGCTTCTTGGGTTTGTTTTTGTTAAAAAAAGCAAAACCCCTCAATCCAAGCCCCTTGACGATGAGCCTCCGCTCTCCTCCCAAGAGCCTCAAGGCGCTTGCGTGCCCAACACCTGCACGCCAAAGATGTCTCCTGCCCGGGCACAGCCGCTAGCCAGCATGCAACGCCAGAAGTGCCTGCCCTCAGAAAACCTTCGGGGCTCAACGGGGCTACGGCTGCCCAAGCCACTTCAGACTCATCCCGTGTCTGCTGGATAAAAGAGCAAAAGAGGTCATGGGGAAGGAGGGCAGAGGTCCAGCCGCCGCGCCCGAGCCGCGTACCTTTCTCTTTGACCAGGTCCTTCAGGTACTGCCACTTGACGTCAAAGGGGATGTTGGTGATGAAGGCTCGGTATCTTTTGGAGGAAGGGCTGGGGTACGGCTCAAAGCGGCTCCCGCCGCCCCGCTTAGCATTCCTCTCTTTCCTTTTCTCGCTCTGGCTGGGCCAGTCGCCTTCACTGCAACAAGGAAAGGAAGAGGACCGAGTCAGACCCCTCCCCCAAACCAGGCCCAACCTTCACTCTGGAAGCCCGGCTAGGAACAGCCAGAGGGCCTGCTTGTCTTAAGCACTAAACCTAGGCTTCTAATCACAAGACAGGATAGCTCGGTTCATTGTACTCAAAAGCACAGCAATTGTGTGCGACGTGCAATGCAACAACTCACAATACGGAGCAGTCATTAACTCCGCAGGGGCAATCACGAACTGTTCCCAGTTTTCAAACTCTTTCATCCTTTATGGCAAGATCAGAGTCACCCACTTTACAGCTCAGGTACCCGAGTTTGTCCAATTTAAGAAACAACCGTACTCCAATCTCCCCATGCGCAATTCAATCCAATTTCCAACTTTTATTTATTGCAGGCTCTCTGAAGTTGGGGTTTTTCTTGTAGTTGTCTATGGAGGTTCTCCGTCATCCAGGGTGATCCAAAGGTGCTTTTTCCCCCCCAAGAGGCATCTGGACTTCCTGGGGTTTTTTTTGTTTGAAGTTTCGCCTCTCATTCAAGAAGCTTCTTCAGCTTTCTTGCAATTGTTTCATTGTCAAACTACCTAACATCATCAGTGCTTGTCTGACTTACAATCATAGCCTTGAAAGGGTAATAAAACGTCTGCAAGAAAACCACCAACCTTAGAGAGCACTGAGAGTCTCATGGTTCGTCCCCAAGGTCCAAATAGCCACCTCTATTTATTACTAGTTTATTAAACTTTATATGGCACCCGTCTTACTGGCAAGTGACTGGACAGCTTACAATATAAAACAGTAACATTGAAAAATTAAGAATTAAAACATTGCAATCCACCAACTAGATTAAAAAGGGGGCCAATGTGTAAACAACTGAATTTTATGATTGATCCTGTCCCAAAGGTGCTTCTCCCAGGTGCCAAGTGGAGCTTTCTGGCTTTTTCTTTCATGATTTGATTCCGTGGTTTAGAAACACAGAAAACTGATGGCAGAAAAAGACTCCCTTGGCTCACCGAGTTTGCCTTTTCTGGAGTTTGCTTTCTTTTTTTAATTTATTTGTTTTTACATTCTTTATTTCTATTTTTTTATTTTTCCTGGATGACCGACAGGTGTTCACCCCAAAGGTGCTTCCACTCGGATTTGGGATTCCCAGCTTCCACTCCAGCTTTCTGTGAAAGAATGCAGGCAGCCCTCGACTTACGGCCCAGACAATCGAGGCCAGGATTTGGCGTTGCTAAGCGAGACGCATTTGCTCAGCCAGTTGGGCCCCATTTCAACCCATTTTCTCCGAAATCTCCGTGGTCGGAAGGAAATCCGGCTCCCTCCGTTGACTTGGCTTGTCAAAAAGTCACAAAAAGGGGGAGTCACGTGACACCCCCAGTCCCCCCCCCCCTCAAAAAAGAACCGGCGACCGTACATGCCAGTTGCCAGGCGTCTGAGGTTTTTTTTGATCACGTGGCCCGCGCTGGAGCCGTCGTAAGCGCGAAACAGGGGGTTCATTTGATTTATTTTATTGCAACGACGCTCTGACGTCGGTCACTAAGCGGGCCGTCGTAAGTCGAGGACTGACTGGGACGCCTGAGGGAAGAATCGGGCTCTCAAATAAGGTCTCCTTTCCTTTCCCCTCGGGCGAGAAGCGACCCGTCCCGCCGGGACTACATCCCCCCATCGTCCCCCGCCACAGGGGAGAGAAAAGCGGCGGCCGAGAAAGGCGCCTCAGGCGATGCCCGCCGCCGCGCATGCGCACTGAGACGGACGGCTGAGGCCTGCTCGCCTGTTTGTCGCCTGCCGCCCCCGCCCGCCCGTCCCCCCTCGTCTTCCTCCCCGCCAAACACGCACCTCTTGGGGCCTCCGTCGGCGATGCCGTTGCCCGCCCCGTTCGCCGGCCCTCCCGAGCCCAAGCCGCCTCCGGGAACGACTCCGCTCTCCGCCATTTTGGAGCCGCCTTCCAAACCCGCCGCCGAGACGGAGCCAGAGACAACCGCCGCCATTTCCTTCTAGCGCGAGACAGCTCACTGCGCCTGCGCCGGCGACGCCCGACCCTCCCGCTTTTGATCGCCTCCTAGGCGGGCCAATGAGAGAGGGAATTGTGGGCGGGGGGTGGGGTTGAAGAATACGGAAAAGAAAAAAAACCGCCGCCCGAGAGCCACGCCTCCGAGCACCGCCCCCTTTTTCCCCTCCACCCACTCGATGACGTCAGCGTTGCCGAGGTTGGCGCCTCTGGTTGTCGCCTGAGCGACCGCAAGCCTCCCTGACTATCGTCGCTCTGGGCGGGGAAGGGCGGGGACTTCAACTACCAGAATTCCCCAGCCAAGATGGCCACCTCATTATAAAAAATGGAGTTCAAGACTCTTCAGCAGTGTCTCTCAACCTTGGCCACTTGAAGATGTCTGGACTTCAACTCCCAGAATTCCCCAGCCAAGATGGCCACCTCATTATAAAAAATGGAGTTCAAGACTCTTCAGCAGTGTCTCTCAACCTTGGCCACTTGAAGATGTCTGGACTTCAACTCCCAGAATTCCCCAGCCAGCATTCGCTGGCTGGGGAATTCTGGGAGTTGAAGTCCAGACATCTTCAAGTGGCCAAGGTTGAGAGACACTGCTCTAGAAAGAGAGCAAAGAAGAGAGAAGAGAAAAGAAGGACTTTTCACTATCAGCCTTCCAGTATTTGAGGGGCTGCCCCAAAGAAGAGGGAGACAAATTATTCCCCAAAGCCCCTGAGGGAAGAACAAGCAGCAATAGATGGAAACTAATCAAGGGGAGAAGCAACCTGGAATCTAGGAGAAATTTCCTGAGAGAACAATCCTAGGGGACCTTGGAGGTCTTCTAGTCCAACCTTTGGAAATGTACCAAATGTACCCATTTATAAAGCCTTTATTCAAGGGATAGGGTCTCCTCTCCCATGACTGGTTATCCCATCTCTTCTTCAAAGCCTCCATTGATGGAGCTTCCACCGCTTCTGGTGGCAAGCTGTTCCACTGGTGAATTGTCCTCACTGTCAGTAAATTTCTCTTTAATTTCAGGTTGCTTCTCTCCTTGATTAGTTTCCACCCGTTGCTTCTTCTTCCTTTTGATGCTTTGGAGAAGAGCTTGTCTCCCTCTTCTTTGGGGCAGCCTCTCAAATACGGGAAGGCTGCTATCCTGTGCCCCCTAATTCTTCCTTTTCTCCAGACTGGCCAAACCCCAAATCCTGCAGCCATCCTTCGTATGATTTATTTATTTATTTATTTATTTGGATTTATTGACCGCCCCCTCTCTCCGAAGGGACTCGAGGCGGTGTACAAGAATTTAAGAGCATATACATAAAACAATTATAAATAATTAAATGTTTTACCCTGTGTTAAAATATCTCGTTTAAATTTAGATTTAGTCTCCAGGCCTTTGGATCCTCTTCGTTCAGGAGTGACCCAAACTTTTTCCCTTTATAAAGCGGTACTAAGACTTCTCGTGATTTTGATTCTCTGCCTAGTTATACAACCGAGAATTGCATATGCGTATCAGCCCCCCCCCCCCCCACAAATAACATGGGCTTTGTTATTTGTTAACTAACATAGTTAGCTTGTATTTTAATCTGATTTATATTCTTTCTTTTAAAGTGATGTTCAAGATTTATTAGCTTTTAACATTCCTAAACTGATAAACAAGTTGGAGACTAGCTCCAGATAAGAAAAGTTTGTTAGTACAATTTGGGGTCTGGCTTATCTCTTGGGAACCCTAAACCTCCTTTCTCCTTAAAATTGATTCCCTTTCAGACCTCTTTTTGTATGCTGTTATCCTGTCCAATCAACTTTCCTCTTTCAGGTTCCTTTGTTATGTTCACTATAAAAGGGGATGTTAGCTAAAGATCGGGGTTCCCTCTTTGAATGAGGAATCCCTTTTGTCTGAATATTCTGATAAATTGTAATAAAATTACAATTTTATTACCCACTCAGAGGGTGCCCCAAAGAAGAGGGAGTCAAACTATTCTCCAAGGCACCTGGGGGCAGGACAAGAAGCAATGGGTGGAAACTAATCAAGGAGAGAAGCAACTTAGAATTAAGGAGAAATTTCCTGACAGTAAGAACAATTAACCTCTGGAACAGCTTGCCTCCAGAAGTTGTGAATGCCCCAACCCTGGAAGTCTTCAAGATGTTGGATAGCGATTTGTCTGCAATGGTATAAGGTTCCTGTCCACGCAGGGGGTTGGACTAGAAGACCTACAAGGTCCCTTCCAACTCTGCTATTGTATTATTGTATTAAAATGATCTTCCTGTCTCGGCTTGGAAAATATGCACACCGAAGCTATCAAACCCCCCCCCCCCCCCCCCCGCCGCTGCTGCCCACAGCTGGCTCGTGCTGAAGGGACCGTCCCGGAGGACTCCAAGGGCCCTAATCTGTACTTGGGAACTTTCATTTCCCCCCACTTTGCCATTCATTCATTCATTCATTGATAATCCCACCTCTATACATCCCTCAGACCGATACACTCCCAGAGAGGGCCTCCTCAGGGTGCCGTCGGCTGGACAATGCCGACTGGCGACACCCAGGGGAAGGGCTTTCTCTGTGGCGGGCCCAGCCCTCTGGAACGACCTACCCCCTGAACTCCGCACCATCTCCGACCTCCGCCTCTTCCGCAAGTGTCTGAAGACACACCTATTCCACCTAGCCGGCCTAGCGTAACCTCCATTACTGACTATTAGACAGTTTTAAACTTGGGATTTTTAAATCGGTTTTTAGCGCAGGGTTTTATTTATTAGAATGTTTTTTAAATTTTATATATTTTATATATTTTGTATGTATTTTAACATCCCTGTGCGCCGCCCTGGGTCCGTTTGGAGAAGGGCGGGGTATAAATTTAATAAAATAAAAAATAAATAAATAAATCTATTATTTTCACTAACTCAAAGGAGCTAGCCAACACACAACGCCTGCCTATTTTCTCCCCAACAACATCCCTCAGAGGTAGGCTGGACTGGGAGCAAGAGAGGACCGGCCCAAGGTCACGCAGATGGGCTTCGTACGGACATCGGGACTCCCTGCCCATCTCTTGACTTCTAGCCTGGCGCTGTAAACCATGAAGCCAAAGTGGCATCCCCAAGGGCCATCTATTGCCCTTCTGTATCAGGGGAGAGTTTGCAGTTTTCTTCTCCTCCCTCCCAAAGACTTGGCTCTTTCCACTGAAACGACATCTTTCCTTGCTTTGATTACTGCCTCTGAACCAAAACTACCTTTTTTCCCCCACGGAAGCTCAACAAGGCTGGATCCAACCCAAGAGTTGGAGTGGAAACTTTGAATCCCACGATATCCAAGCCGAAACCAACCCGGTCTCGAGGTGGTTCGGTGACGGCTCGTAGCCGAGCGAGCGAGAAGCCCGACGACAGAAAACTCCGCTTGTCAAATCGGCACGCCGTGCGTTCCACGCAATAGTTTTAAGACTTCAAGACCCCTGTGGCTGTTTGTTTCTGTAAGCCGGATGGTTCCGGCATTTATTTAAAAAAAACAAAGAAGAGAGAGAGAGAGAGAGAGAGAGAGAGAAAGAAAGAAAGAAAGAAAGAAAGAAAGAAAGAAAGAAAGAAAGAAAGAAAGAAAGAAAGAAAGAAAGAAAGAAAGAAAGAGAGAGAGAGAAGATACCCCCTGGTTTTGCCCACAGTTCGTTTCCTCTGGAGGTTATTATTATTTTTGTTTCTTTAAACCCCTCCTGGGATGTTTAGATTCTAGAATCCGTTCTCAGAAGCGCAGGGTCCTCTAGGTAGGGAGAGCCACGTCACTGGGAAACTAAGGGGGGTGGGAGAAAGACAACGCTGCCCCCACCCCAATCTATATAGTGCAAAAATATGAAAGGAGCTGAGAGAGAGTGAGAGAGAGAGGAGACCCTGCCTCATTCTTGTTCCCAAGAGCCTCCATTCCCTCCCGGAGCAGGACAAGCGGATTTGCACGCCCCTCCGTCTCTCTGAACAAGGGCTGGGGAGGGGAGGGCGAGGGGGAAGGGAAACCCCCACACCTTTTCACAGTGATGTCCAGGGAGGGGAGGAGGGCCCTGAACACAACAGCAGGAAACCGAGAACAGTCATAAAATTATAATTACAACAATAATTAAGGTACTATAAGATGAGATCGTTACACGGATCGAGGGAGAGGCGTCGTCCTCTGCCCCCCAACTGGGCCTTGAGGACGGGGCGGGGCCGACGGGCGCCCACGGCACACCGCCTCCCCTGCCCCATTGCACACACCCGGGAATCGGTTGTCTTTTTTTTGGGGGGGGGGGGAGGAGAACTTGACCGATGAACGGACGGCAAGTTCCCTTCCAGCTGGGCTGGCGAAATGTTCCGGCAAGGCCCCCTTCCCTTCTTCCTCTTCCGCCGCTTTGGGTGGGTGGGTGGGTGGGTGGGTGGGAGAAGAAACCAGCGCCAGCCTGGCTCATACGGTGGTTTCGTCGGCTTTCTTCTTCAGCAGCTTGGCGGAGAGCAGGGAGTGAGGTGCGGGCGACGGGTTCCTGGCGTCGGGAAGCATCAGCCGGACTTTCTGGTTGGTCCTCCGCCACTCGGAGTAGAGCTGGCAGTGGTAGCGGAATGAAACCTGGACCGAAAGGAGGGAGGGAGGGGGGGGGGACAACACACAGGAGAAAGAAGAGGTGATGGGTGAACAAATCGCCCTTGGAACATTAACATTAGCCTATCGCGAACTCGAGTGGCAGGAAATAAATGAGATCGGGGGAAATACTAAAACACACATCGCTCAGAGAATGAATGAAAAATAAGCAGACTGGAAGTTTACAGCTGTTGGGTATTGTTCACTTCATTTGCAGGGGCACCCTGGAAACCGAAAGCTCGGCTTCCCGGCGCGCACTGGCATGCCGGGGGAACTCCTCTTCCGGGATCTGGCGCTCCCTCGCACATACATGCGTGCTCCAGTGCCGAAAAGCTTCACCAACACTGGACTAGGAGACGTTCCCGTAAAGCAGGGGTCTGCAACCTTTGCAACTTTAAGTCTGAAGGACTTCAGCTCCCAGACTTCTCCAGCCAGCAAAGCTGTCAGTGTCAGGGCCTGGGCCAGGGGTCTCCAACCTTTGCAACTTTAAGTCTGAAGGACTTCAGCTCCCAGACTTCTCCAGCCAGCAAAGCCCTGACACTGACAGCTTTGCTGGCTGGAGAAGTCTGGGAGCTGGAGTCCTTCAGACTTAAAGTTGCAAAGGTTGGAGACCCCTGGATTAATCTACTATCCCATCTCACAAGCAAAGCTGGCTGGAGAAGTCTGGGAGCTGAAGTCCTTCAGACTTAAAGTTGCAAAGGTTGGAGACCCCTGCCGTAAAGCACAACCGTAAAGCCAGTCAGATTATTGGGGGGGGGCGAGGGGGGTGGGGTTCAAGAGCGGGAGGAAGCAAATGCCAGCTCAGCTTGTCCCATCCTTTGAATGCAGAGAGGTCCAGTCGAGGTCAAGGAACAGGACCGGACTCACCCGCAGCCACACCTAAGATGGTCTGATCTGAAAAGGGACCTAAGCCCTAAGTCACCTACCCAAGGGGGTCCTGACCCTGAGCCCCCTCCCCCCCAAGTCTGTGAAATCGCTCCTCTGACCCCCGCCTGACCCTTGCAGCCCCGCCAGGACAAGAAAAGCAAACCCACCGCCGCCAAAGAGGGGTAGTACCCCCCAAGGTAGGCATGATGGCCTCCTTCCTTCCCGGGGACTCTCTAGGAATTGCCCAGGCGGGAAGCCGAGGCCCCTCCCGAAGGGCGCAAGTGACGGTATCGGAGGTGTGAGGCCTGCCGGCTGGCCGACCCCACAAGCACTGACCAGGGTCCAGAGGACGTAGATGGTGAAGAGGGCGATGGTCAGGGCGATGAGGCCGATGGCCTCCAGGTGGCTGTTGAACTGCATGTGGTCCTGGGCGCCCCGCAGGCAGAGCCAGCCTGAGATGGCCGCCAGCGGGGTGATGAAGAGGAAGCAGGCCATGTCACAGAACAGCGTCCGCTTCTCGTTGCGGGGTCCGGGGTGCCTGAGCCACTGCGGAGGACAAAGGGAACACCGGGTAACACCCTGCAAAGGGACCTCGGAGGTCTTACTTAATAATTTTTTTAATTATAAACTAAGAACGACGACGACCACAAAAGAAAACGGAAAAAGGACGTTAACAAGACAAAACTACATAGATACAACTGGGAGTGACTCACCCCCCTATACAGTGGTACCTCGGTTCACGAACGCCTCTGTTCACGACCAATTCGGATTACGACCAAAAATTTCCCAAAAAATGTGCCCCGGTTCACGAACACCGTTTCGGTTCACGAACGGAAAAGTTCGTAAAAATACGCTCCGCTTCACGAACTCCGCCTCACTTCACGAACTCCGCCCTCGCATCACGAACTCCGCCCTCGCATCACGAACAGAAATGTTCGTAAAAATGCTCGGATTCACGAACCCCGCCTCGCTTCACGAACCGGAGCCGCGGACATTTTAAAAACAAGGTCAGAACGGATTAACCGGATTTACATTGAACCCTATGGGAAACTGTGCCTCTGTTCACGACCAATTCTGTTCGCGAACAGAGTCAGTTCAAGAATCACGACCAAAAAACAAGGTCGGAACGGATTAACCGGATTTACATTGAACCCTATGGGAAATTGTGCCTCGCTTCACGACCAATTCGGATCGCGAACAGAGTCAGTTCACGAATTAAGTTCGTGAACCGAGGTACCACTGTATGTATACAGTTACCAGGTAACATCATATATCATCTTACTACATTTCCAGTTATTCTAGTTATTTCTGTTTATCTATATCTTACATTTATTAATTCTCTATAATTGTTACTGCTCCATATATTTATTTTATTTACTATTTACACATTTATATTGTATATTTTTCCCTATTGCTCATCCCGTAATCTTTTTACCTCTATCCATTCATACCATTTCCCCCAACTTTGATAAAATATTGTTTCCTGTCTGTCTTTGAGAATATATGTTAGTCTGTCGCATTCAGCACACCGGAAGATTTTGTTGATAATTAGTTGGTCTGATGGTCGTTCTTTCCCTTTCCAAAACTGTGCGTATGCTATTCTGGCTGCAGTGGTAATATGTATACCAGTCTTTCCTGACCTTGGAGGTCTTCTAGTCCATCCCCCTGCTCAAGGAGGAGGCCCCTAGGCAAGGTTGAAATCCAGCAGGTTCTGGAGAACCGAGAGCGGAAATTCTGAGTAGTTTGGGAGAACTGGTAAATGCCACCTGGGGCTGGCCCCAGTGGGGAGGGAAGGGGGATTTTGCAGGGTCCTTCCCCTGCCACGCCCACCAAGCCACGGCCACAGAACCGGTAGTAAAAAAAAATTGAATTTCACCACTGCGCCTAGACCATTTCAGACAAAATATCCATTCAGTCCAGTGGTGGACTGAATGTGGACAGTTTTTTTACTACTGGTTCTGTGGGTGTGGCATGACCTGGTGGGCGTGGCTTGATGGGCGTGGCAGGGGAAGGATACTGCAAAATCCCCATTCCAGCCTGATCAGCTGGGACTCGGGAGGCAGGGAATAGATGGGGGCGAGGCCAGCCAGAGGTGGTATTTGCTGGTTCTCTGAACTCCTCAAAATTTCCCCTACTGGTTCTCCAGAACCTGTCAGAACCTGCTGAATTTCACCCCTGCCTGATGGGCATGGCAGGGGGAGGATACTGCAAAATCCCCATTCCAGCTGAATCAGCTGGGACTGGGGAGGCATAGAATAGATGGGGCGAGGCCAGCCAGAGGTGGGATTTTCTGGTTCTCCAAACTACTCAAAAGTTCCGCTACCGGTTCTCCAGAGCTTGTCAGAACCGGCTGAATCCCACTTCTGATCCCATCTCTCCTTAAAAGCCTCCCGTGATGGAGCACCCACAACTTCTGGAGGCAAGTCCGATTAACGGTTCTGTTCAGAAAAATTCTCTATATTTCTAATAATGTTTTATTGGTAGTAGTATATTTTAGCTTCCAGCCCCCCCCCCCGCCCAGTCCTCTTTCCTGCTCTTCTCCCTCTCCAGCGTCTCAACATCTTCAGACACTGAGAGGAAGGAAAACATCAGGTGGGGGGGAAGGTGAGAGAGGGAAGGGGGAACAAGAGGAAGGAACAAGCGGGCAAATGGCCACACCACCTCAGCTGGCGGCTCCTCCTGCCAAAGCCAGTCCTGCCCAGGGCCAGCACCACATGCCCGACATCGGTCTGAGAAGGGGGCACCTGAAGATCATCTCAAGCCACCTGGGGGGAATACTGCGACGCAGTGGTGACATTCAATTTTTTTAAAAAAAATACCGGTTCTGAGGGCGTGGCTTGGTGGTGGTGCGCTGTGGCTTAATGGGCGTGGCCCACTTGATGTCACTCATGGTCACGCCCACTCAATCACGTGCCCCTTTATGGTCCTCCCTCCCCTGCCCCCCTTCCCTCCCGGGGACTACCTTAAAGGCACAGGCTGCAGCAGCCCTGCTGTGAACGGAGGGGGAAACGTTCGGATCGTCTCTGCCACGGAATTCAACGTTAAGTGCAGCAGAGACGATCCGAACGTTTCTCCCTCCGTTCACAGCAGAGCTGCTGCAGCCTGTGCCTTTAGGTAGTCCCCGGAGGGAGTGGGGGCAGGGGGAACCTTAAAGGGAGCAGCAGCCCTGCTGTGAACGGAGGGAGAAACGTTTGGATCGTCTCTGCCAGAATTCAACGTTAAATGCAGCAGAGACAATCCAAACGTTTCTCCCTCTGTTCACAGCAGAGCTGCTGCAGTCTGTGCCTTTAAGGTAGTCCCCGGGAGGAGGGGGCAGGGGGAACCTTATTCCCCTCCCACCCCTTAAGGTCTAATGGAGGGAGAAACGTTCGAATCGTCTCTGCTGCATTTAATGTTGAATTCCGTGGCAGAGACGATCCAAACGTTTCTCCCTCCGTTCACAGCAGAGCTGTTGCTCCCTTTAAGGTTTCCCCTGCCCCCACCCCTCCCAGGGACTACCTTAAAGGCACAGGCTGCTGCAGCCCTGCTGTGAACGGAGGGAGAAACGTTCGGATTGGGTGGGTAGGTCGAGTGGTGGGCGGAGAGGTGGGCGACCAGGCGGGTGCCATCCGGGATTTTTGCCACCCGGTTCGGAGAACTAATGCCAATCGTCCCAGCCGAACCGGGAGGGTTTCGCCCCTGCTGCAAGGGGTCGCGTCAGGAGGCCGGACCGAACCGTACCGATTCTTTCGACCCGCCGCCAGCTCCTCTGTCAGTCCCGGAGGAGTCCAGAGAATTCTTGCCTCACACCTGACAAACACCTGCACACACAAATACCCCAAACATCCCCTCTGAGTAGGAGCCAAGAGTGTGGGGGGACGGGGGACATACCCACCTCCGTCAGAGGCCGGGGCCGCCTTTCCACCACGAACTCCGTGTGGCACAGCTCGCAGTAGCTGGTGTTGGAGGAAGAGAGCCACTTCTCCAGGCAGCTCTTGTGGACAGTGCCCAAGGTGCCGGTGCAGTCGCAGGGCGAAAGCAAGCCCTCCCCGTTCCCTCCTTCGTGGCAGATTCGGCAGATGGGACCATCGCTAGGAAGGAAGAAGGAAGGAAGGAAGGGGGGGGGGGGAAAGATGAGTAAGGAAATCGTCCCTGGACTCTCGAGGGAAAACGGAGGAGAGTCCTCCCGCCCATTGTGGGAAGAGTGTCGTAACTCTTCAGCCCTCGACTGCCATCCTGAAAGACAACCCTCGGGCCAATTCACAGAGTGGGAAGGAACCCTGAAGGTCATCTAGTCCAACCCCCACCTGCCCAAGCAGGAGACCGTTTCTGACAGAGGCCAGTCCGGTCTCTCCTTGAAAGCCTCCAGGGATGAAGCTCCCACGACTTTTGAAGGCAACTCCTGTTCCACGGGTTGATGGTTCTCATGGTCAGAGAATGTCTCCCTATTTCCAGGTTGAATCTCTCCTGGTTTAGTTTCCACCCATTGTTCCTTCTCTGGCCTTCAAAGGGGCTTTGGAGAATAGCTTGATCTCCTTCCTCCTCTCTGGGGCAGCCCCTCAAGTATTGGAAGGCTGCTCTCCTGTCTCCCCTGGTCCTTCTCTTCCCTAGACCAGCCAAGCCCAGTTCCTGCAACCGGTCATTGGATGTTTTCGTCTCTAGAACCCAGCACCAAATTCCAGTTGAGTGCATTCATTTATTCAGCTGCTCAAATTCTTCTGTTTGTAACCTTCCACTGGCCAAAACAGCCTGTCAGGCCTGCAGCCCTCTTTTCTGTTGGGTCTTTGGCCTCCCACACTTTCTATTATTCTACTAGGCACTTTCTATGGTGAGAAAATGGGATTGTATTGAGTTAGATGATAGGTAGCCATAACAACATTCTTTCTAGAAAGCCAAGGTCATCATCCTTGTCTCTGCACCTGATCGGATCTGGATGGGGGTGTTAGGAGTGGACTCCTAGTGTTGGGTAGGCAATATATAATCCCATGATGACAAATGGTCTTTGTTGCTTTAAGATGTTTGAATGCAATTAGAAGCTGTAATTATCTCGGCAATAAGAGGAAGTCAGGAGAGCGCATTCTCTCTCTCTGCTGATTGTTCTCTACTTCATTGTTCCCTGATTGCTCAACCGTGAATGACTGTTTGAAGAAGAAGGAAGAATCGTGAATTGCAATTGTAAGCAATTGTTTGTTTGTTAAGGACTTGATTTGACTATCTACTATCACCACTTGTGAAGCAGTAGCTTAGTTTTACAACACCATGTCTGAGACTCCATTCGTGTGTCTACTAGCAACAGTTTATCTTGCTGCAAATTCCGCTGCACAACTTTTTGTCTCCTAAAGGAGAGATCCCCAACAGGAGGGGAAGCTGCCAGCGTGGCAGGGGGAGATGGGACCATAGGATGGACTGGTGGGTGTGGGGGAGACAAGATCTTGAATTTTCAACTGGGTGGGGGGAAACCGGGAAGCTCAACTTCCAGAATTCCCCAGCCAGCACGGGGAATGAAACCACTGTTAAGATGGGTGGACTTCAACTTCCAGAGTTCCCTGGGCAGCGTGGGGAATTAAACCAATGTTAAGTGAGTGAAGATCTATAGAGATTCTCGGTCCTCCAGATCATGGTTGTCCCCCCAAGGTGCTTTTTTAGGAGGAAACTGGATTTTCCGGTTTTTCATTTTTCTTCGAAGACGTTTTGCTGACTGGATGGGGGGGGGAGGGGGGGATGATTAATTTCCCCACCATCCGGTTAGAGCTGAAGAAGCTTCTTGGATGAGAAGTAAAATGTCTTTGAAGAAAGACTTTGGAAGGCCACACTTGGAATACGGCATCCAGTTTTGGTCGCCATGATGTAGAAAAGACGTGGAGACTCTGGAAAGAGTGCAGAGAAGAGCAACCAAGAGGATTAGGGGACTGGAGGCTCAAACATATGAAGAATGTTTGTAGGAACTGGGTATGTCTATTCTGATGAAAAGAAGGACCAGGGGAGACATGATAGCAGTGTTCCGATATCTCAGAGGGTGCCACAAAGAAGAGGGAGTCAAGCTATTCTCCAAAGCACAAGAAGCAATGGGGGGAAACTAACCAAGGAGAGAAGCAACTTAGAACTGAGGAGAAACTTCCTGACAGTGAGAACAATGAACCAGTGGAACAGAAGTTGCCTCCAGAGGTTGTGAATGCCCCAACACTGCAAGTCTTCAAGAAGATGTTGGAGAGCCCTTTGTCTGAAATGGTATAGAGCTTCCTGCCTGGGCATGGGGTTGGACTAGATGACCTCCAAGGTCCCTTCCAACTCTGCTATTGTATTGTAGTGTGAAAAACCTGAAAGTCCAGTTGCCTCTTGGGGAAAAGTCAAAGCACCTTTAAGGTGGCTTTAGCTTTTGCATGGGAGCTGTCCATGGTTGTGTTCCAGCTCAGCTCTACCGCGCCTGCCTCCCGCTGGCAAGCTGATTTTCTGGTCTCTGCCAGGCATGCACAAGGGATGGGGCACATGCGGGACATGCGCCCCCCCCCCACGGCTCGGTTTTGGTCCCAGGAGGCTGCAGATTATTATATTTCCCTAAAGGAGCGACGTGTTCTTAAGAGGCAGAAAGCAGCCCCCTGAGTCTTTCTCAATAGCCGCCAGCAGATGCCGGCACTTACGGAGATAAAGAGCTTAGTGAAAGAGGAAGCCAGCTATCTAGATGGCTCCATCCATAAGCCAAGCAAACACTGCCGGCAGAAGCCCATTCAAGAGGGGATGTTTGGAAAAGGCAGCTAAGAAAAGCAGAATGGGAAGTTTAGGACAAGCAGCCCCTCGCCCAACGTCCATCGGCTCCTCCAACCACTTGTCCGGCTGCCCCAGAACCGCCTGCTGGGCTTCTCTTCACCACTAAACAGAAACCTCCTTTCCAATCGGCCTCCGTGTCCTTCCCAGCGTCTTTTCTCCCGGCTTGGAAGTGGACCGGATGGATTTTCCTTCCAACTGGAGGATGGTAGAACTGCGGAAGAGTTTTCAATCTTTTTTTTTTTGCCATGCTTGCTATGAGAATCGTTGCAGTTAAGTAAAACAGGGGTCTCCAACCTTTGCAACTTTAAGTCTGAAGGACTTCAGCTCCCAGGCTTCTCCAGCCAGCTTTGCCCAGGCCCTGACACTGACAGCTTTGCTGGCTGGAGAAGTCTGGGAGCTGAAGTCCTTCAGACTTAAAGTTGCAAAGGTTGGAGACCCCTGAAGTAAAAGACATGGCCGTTAAACGAATCTGCCTTCCCCCATTTGCTTATCGGGAGCCCATTTGGGAAGGTCACAAGCGGCCGTTAGGTGGCCCATGGATGCTGCAGCCATCATAAACACAGCGTTTCTCAAACCAGGCAAAGTTTAGGACTTCAACCCCCAGAATTCCCCTGGGACCTCTTGGTAGCCACGCCAGCCTTTTGGTAGAGCCTCCAAGCTGGATATAAATGAGATGATAAGACTGACAGACATTGAAAGAGAGCTAGAGAGAAGTGGACCGGGTGGATTTTCCTTCCAACGGTTGCGCTATGGGAGGTGCCCATCCAACTCCTACTCGCTGCTCGGTTTTCTGGCTGGCAAGCCCACCCCTACACCCCGCCCCTTCCCCAGCTCTAACCAAGGGTGGAAGAGGCCTCACCTCTGCGTGCCCAGGGCTTTGATGACTGTCGAGAGCAGCCGTCCGTCCTTGGCTGTGACCTGGGTAACGTACTGGGGGCGTCCGAGGTCCGAATCTTCCACTGACTTGGACAAGGTGGCACTGCCCGGGCAGTCACACAAGGAGCCGGGGAGGTGGCAGCAATCACCTGTTGTCATGGCAACGGAGGGGGTTGGGGGGGCGCTGGGTTCAGCAGCCAGACAGCAGGTTCATGATAAGCTGGAAACGAGAAAGGGAGAGAAAGAGAGAAAGAAAGAATGAGAAAGAGGGATAAAAAGAGAGGGAGAGAAAGAGAGAGAGAGAGAAAGAGAGAAAGGAAAAGTGAGAGAGAAAGAGAAAGAAAGAGAATAAGAAAGAATGAGAAAGAGAGAGAAAGAGAAAGAAAGAAAGAATGAGAGGGAGAGAAAGAAAAAGAGAGAATGATAAAGAAAGGAAAAGTGAGAAGGAGAAAAAGAAAGAGAGAAAGAAAGAGAGAGAACAAAAGAAAGAATGAGAGGGAGAGAAAGAGAAAAGAAAGAGAGAATGATAAAGAGAGAAAGAAAAAGTGAGAAAGAGAGAAAGAGAAAGAAAGAGAAAAAGAAAGAATGAGCGATAAAAAGAGAGAGAAAGAAAGAATGAGAGGAAGAGAAAGAGAAAAGAAAGAGAATGAGAAAGAGAGAAAGAAAAAGTGAGAAAGAGAAAGAGAAAAAATGAGAGATAAAAAGAGAGAGAGAAAGAAAGAATGAGAGGGAGAGAAAGAGAAAAGAGAGAATGAGAAAGAGAGAAAGAAAAAGTGAAAGAGAAAGAAAAAGAAAGAATGAGAGATAAAAAGAGAGAGAGAAAGAAAGAATGAGAGGGAGAGAAAGAAAAAGTGAGAAAGAGAGAAAGAGAAAGAAAGAGAAAAAGAAAGAATGAGAGATAAAAAGAGAGAGAGAGAAAGAATGAGAGGGAGAGAAAGAGAAAAGAGAGAATGAGAAAGAGAGAAAGAAAAAGTGAGAAAGCGAGAAAGAGAAAAAGAATGAGAGATAAAAAGAGAGAGAGAAAGAAAGAATGAGAGGGAGAGAAAGAGAAACAATGAGAAAGAGAGTGAGAGAGAGAGAGAAAAAGAGAAAGAGAGAAAGAATGAGAAAGAAAAAAAATGAGAGAGAGAGAAGAGAGAGGCTATGAAGCAAGAAAGGCTGATGCAAGCCATTCCTTTATTTATTAAATTTTAATCAATTAATCCCAGGGAGTCCTCAACTTACGACCACAAATGAGGCCCAAAGTTTAGGCAACAAAGTGAGAAACTGCTTCAGTGACTTTTGCCCCACGACTTTCCTTGCCCCATTTGTTCCGTGCATGGCCAGGGGGGCCTTCTATCAGGTCTACCTGGATCGGGCTGCCCTCCGCACAGTCACTCAAGCCCTCGTCATCTCCCGCCTGGACTCCTGCAATGCTCTCTACATGGGGCTCCCCTTGAGGGGCACCCGGAGGCTCCAGTTAGTGCATAATGCGGCCGCGCGGGGGATTCTGGGAGTCTCAAGACACTCCCACGTAACACCTCTCCTGCGCGAGCTGCACTGGCTGCCGGTAGCCTTCCGGGTGCACTTCAAGGTCTTAGTGACCATCTTCAAAGCGCTCCATGGCACGGGACCTGGTTACTTGCAGGACCGCCACATAGCTCCACCCGACCTGTCTGCTCCCACAGGGAGGGCCTCCTTAGGGTACCGTCCGCCGGACAATGCCGGCTGACGACTCCCAGGGAAAGAGCCTTCTCTGTGGCAGCCCCCGCCCTCTGGAACAATACAATACAATACAATACAATAGCAGAGTTGGAAGGGACCTTGGAGGTCTTCTAGTCCAACCCCCTGCGTGGACAGGAACCTTATATCATTTCAGACAAAGGGCTATCTAATATCTTCTTAAAGACTTCCAGGGTTGGGGCATTCACAATTTCTGGAGGAAAGCTGTTCCAGAGGTTAATTGTTCTTACTGTCAGGAAATTTCTCCTCAGTTCTAAGTTGCTTCTCTCCTTGGTTAGTTTCCACCCATTGCTTCTTGTCCTGCCCCCAGGTGCCTTGGAGAATAGTTTGACTCCCTCTTCTTTGGGGCACCCTCTGAGATATCGGAACACTGCTATCATCTCTCCCCTGGTCCTTCTCTTCATCAAACTAGACATACCCAGTTCCTGCAGCCGTTCTTCATATGTCTTAGTCTCCAGTCCTCTAATCATCTTGGTTGCTCTTCTCTGCACTCTTTCCAGAGTCTCCACGTCTTTTCTACATCGTGGCGACCAAAACTGAATGCAGTATTCCAAGTGTGGCCTTACCAAGGCACTATACAGTGGCATTAACACTTCACGTGATCTAGATTCTCTCCCTCTGTTGATGCAGCCTAGAACTGTGTTGGCTTTTTTGGCAGCTTTTTTGACAACCTGCCCCCTGACCTCCGTACAATCACGGACCTTCGCCTCTTTCGTCGGGCACTAAAAAAATACTTCTTCCATGTGGCCGTCCTGGCATAGCTGTTTTATGGCTGATTTTAGTTGGCTCATAGAAGGTTCATAGAAGGCATAAAGAATGGTTGCAGGAACTGGGTAGGTCTCGTTGAATGAAAAGAAGCTATCTGCGGGATCGCATTCTGCCTCATACATCCCTGCGGCCGATTCGCTCCCACAGAGAGGGACTTCTCCGGGTGCCGTCCACTAGGCTGTGCCAGCGGCCGACGCCCAAGGGAAGGGCCTTCTCTGTGGTGGGCCCGACCCTCTGGAACAACCTTCCCCCCGAAATCAGAACCACCACGGACCTTCGCTCCTTCCGACAGAAACTAAAAACACACTTCTTCTGCTTGGCTGGCCTAGGGTAATTTAAATTTTTAAATTGTTTAGGGGTTTTAGGGATAGTTTTAGTTTATAGGAGTTTTTAGCGCAGGACCAGTTTAATTTGTTTTTAACTTTGTATTTTGTCTGTTTTAATTGTTTTTTAATTCCCTGTGCCCCGCCTCGAGTCCCTTTGGGGAGAGAGAGCGGGTTATATAATTATTATTATTATTATTATTATTATTATTATTATTATTATTATTATTATTATTATTATTATTATTATTATTATTATTATTATTATTATTATTATTATTATTATGGGTTGCGGGAAGCTTCTTTGCAGGGTCGTGCAGAGCAGTTTGGACAATATCTGCAGGATAAAGTCTCTCAGATCCGGAGCGAGTTGGTCTCCAATGAGGTTGGTCTGGGTGGGCAATCGGAGGCAGGTCTTGAGACCGTTTCGTGGGAAGAATTTGACTTTGTGACTCCAGATGACATGGACAGGTTGTTGGGACGACTGAACGCTACCACATGTTTATTGGACCCGTGTCCCTCCTGGTTGGTACTGGCCTCCCGGGAGGTCACACAAGGCTGGCTCCAGGAAATAGTGAATGCCTGCCTCTTTGAGTGAGGGGTCCTTGCCTGCCGTCTTGAAAGAGGCGGTGGTGAGACCCCTCCTCAAGAAGCCTTCCCTGGACCCAGCATTGTTGGTTAATTACCGTCCGGTCTCCAACCTTAGCTTTCTCAACAGTTCTCCCGACACCCGGAGGAAACCGTCTATCTAGACCCGCGCCAGTCCGGCTTCCGTCCCGGGCACAGCACGGAGACGGCATTGGTCGCGTTGGTAGATGATCTCTGGAGGGCCCGGGACAGGGGTTGTTCCTCTGTCCTGGTCCTATTAGACCTCTCAGCGGCTTTCGATACCATCGACCATGGTATCCTATTGCACCGGCTGGGGGGGTTGGGATTGGGAGGCACTGTATTGCAGTGGTTCTCTTCCTACCTCTCCGAGCTGTGACTTCTCCAATGGCCCCAAGGGAGAACGATCCAAGGGACCAAATAAACCAGCCGCTTCCCGGCACCAGATAATAATAATAATATAATATATTTAATTTCTAGACCGCTCCCTCTCCCCAAGGGGACTCAGAGCGGTGCACAGGGAAATTAAGACAATAAATATATACAAAACAGTTAAAAACAGATTAAACATAAGACCCTGCGCTAAAATTCCCCAAAACCAATCACTAAAACCCTAAACCCTATAATACTGTAATAAGAGGCTACCCTAGGCCGGCCAAGCAGAAAAAGTGCGTCTTCAATTTCAGACGGAAGGAACGGAGGTCCATGGTAGTTCTAATATCGGGGGGGGGGGAGATCGTTCCAGAGGGCAGGGCCCGCCACAGAGAGAGCCCTTCCCCTGGGCGTCGCCCGCTGACAAAGTCTAATGGACGGCACCCGGAGAAGTCCCTCTCTGTGGGAGCGAATCGGCCGTGAGGAAGTATGGGGCAGAATCCGATCCCGCAGATAGCTAGGTCCCGAGCCATGGAGCGCTTTAAAGATGATGACTAACACCTTGAAGCGCACCCGAAAAACTACAGGTAGCCAGTGCAGCTCGCGCAAGAGCGGTGTTACATGGGTGTACCTTGTGGTACCCATGATTGCTCGCGCGGCTGCATTCTGGACCAACTGAAGTCTTCGGGTGCACCTCAAGGGGAGCCCCATGTAGAGAGAGTTACAATAGTCCAGTCGGGATGTCACG
The DNA here is from genome assembly GCA_039707465.1 of Rhabdophis nuchalis. Lineage (NCBI taxonomy): Eukaryota > Metazoa > Chordata > Lepidosauria > Squamata > Natricidae > Rhabdophis > Rhabdophis nuchalis. The sequence continues at coordinate 12,241,274 of CM077643.1, read as the reverse complement.
AGAGCATGAGTGACTGTGCGAAGGGCATCCCGGTCCAATAGGGGGCGCAACTGGCGAACCAGGCGAACCTGGTAAAACGCCCTCCTAGCCACGGCTGTCACTTGATCTTCCATGGACAGCCGGGAATCCAGGAGGACACCCAAGTTGCGCGCCGCATCCACAGGGGCAAGATGTTCGCCCCCTATGGCCAGCGATAGAGACAGCTGGTTGAACCGGGCAGCCGGAAACCACAGCCACTCGGTCTTGGTCGGGTTGAGCTTGAGTCCGTTACTTCCCATCACAAATGTGCTGGGCTAAAACATATGAGGAACTGTTACAGGAGCTGGGTATGTCTAGTTTAATGAAAAGAAGGACCAGAGGAGACAGGATAGCAGTCTTCCAATATCTCAGGGGTTGCCCCAAAGAAGAGGGAGTCAAACTATTCACCAAGGCACCTGAGGGCAGAACAAGAAGCAATGGGTGGAAACTAATCAAGGAGAGAAGCAACTTAGAAGTGAGGAGGAATTTCCTGACAGTGAGAACAATTAATCAGTGGGACAGAAGTTGACTCCAGAAGTTGTGAATTCCCCAACACTGCAAGTCTTCAAGAAGATGTTGGAGAGCCATTTGTCTGAACCGGTAGAGGGTTTCCTGCGTAGACAGGGGGCTGGACTAGAAGACCCCCAAGGTCCCTTCCAACTCTGCTATTGTAGTGTAACTCCGAGGACTCCCCAGCCAGCACAGGGAATTCTGGGAGTTGAAGTCCAGACGTCTTAAAAGTTGCCAAGGTTGTAGAACCCTGACTTACAGCCATCGCCAATTTCACCGCCACCTGCCAATCACCCCATGCCGTCCCATCAATCCCCTGAGCCCAGGACCAGACCTTCCCTGCCTTCCTGAAAGCCAGTAAGGTCAAGGGAATGCCTGTTCCATAAGCCACAGCAGAGAAAGCACCCTTGCCCATCCTCAAGGACCCGGCCATGACCCCGCCCCCAACTGAACAGAGCAAGCAGCAGGTGGGCACAAACCAGCAGACGCACTGCCAATGCAGGTAGTCCTCAACATACAACAGCTAATTTAATTACCGTCCAAAGTTACAATGTCCCGGAGGGGGGGGGGGGGGAAGACTTACGGCCATTTCTCCCACTTACAGCCATGGCAGCGTGCCTCATGGTCACGTGAGTTGAGATGCAAGTGATCCGTATTTATGACGGTCGCAATGTCCCGGAGGGGGGGAGTGTCATGCCCTTTGGCAAGACCATTCAACAGGGGAAGCCAGATTCACCAGCGTGCCACTAACCAAACAAGCGATTCACTTAATGACGGTGGGCAAGAAAGTTCACACCATGGGGGCAACACTCCCTTAGCCAACGTCTCCTTTGTGGTCGTAAGTTGAAGAGTACCTTTAGGGGCCGTTGGGAAGAGACCGAGGTAAGGGGGCTTCCTCACTTCCCCCCCACCCACCTAGAAAGGGTGCAGGGAGTGTAGCTCCCCACACACCCCAAAAAAATTGGCCTTCCCATGCCTGAAATCAGTCCAGAATGGGGAGGGTCCCAGGAAGCTCCCTGGGGCGGGGGGGGGGGGGGGGGGGAGGAAATGAGTCCAGGGAAAGGAGACCACCAGGAAACTCCAGAGTTACAGGTAAATGGGGAAGAAGCTTCCCCCAGCCCCACCACTCCACCGCTGAGCGGGCTCCACGAATCCATCCCGAGCCCATCGGAGGCGAAAGGACCAAGGCGCCCCTTTCCCAATCTCAGAACCACCTCCCACCCCTCTGAGTGACAGGCTGCCGGCTCAGCCGGGGCTTCCTTCCGGGCTCCTCTGCCTCAGGTCACTTCAACCACCGAATCACTAACTTAACTGCAGTGATTCACTTAATGACCGTTGGTAAGGAAGGTTGTACAATGGGGCAAAACGCCAACGTCTCTTTTTAGCAAGATGAATTCCCAGCTCAGTTGCGGTCGTAAGTCGAGGACTGCCTGCAGGGGCAATTGCAAGGGGACCGAGGCATGGGTTTCCCCCCCCCCCTCCAACCTACAAAGTATAGGCCCCCTCCCTCCGCCTAACTGTCCCCCATAAGATTGGCCTTCCCATGCCTGAAATCAGTCCCCCCTGGCGATGCACTGAACCGGGGGGGGAGGGGGGGGGACTGAGTCCAGGGAAAGGAGACCACCAGGAAACTCCAGGGCTGCAGGTAGATGAGGGAGAGGGCTCCACGAATCCATCCCATCACCGAATCCCTCACTTAACGGCGGCGATTCACTTAACGACCGTAGGGAAGCCAGGTTGCAGCCTGGGGGCAAAACTCCCTTCGCCCACGTCTCCTTTGGCAAGGGGCATTTCGGGCTCCGTTGGGGGTCGTAGGTCGAGGACCAGCAAGGCATAGGAGTTCCTCCCCCCCCCTCCACCCCAATTGGCCACCCCGTGTCTGAAATCAGCCCAGAAAAGGTGGGGGGGGGCGGGTGTCCCAGAAACCTCCCTGGGCCAAATGGAGTCCAGGGAAAGGAGACCACGAGGAAACTCCGGGGCTGCAAGTAGATCGGGAACAGGCTTCCACCCCGACCCACGACCCACCCTCCCTCGAAGACCCGGCTACCTGCTCACCCCAGGCCGGCGGGGAGACCTTGCTGGCGGGCCCCTCCTCCGCAGGAGCCGGGCCTTCCGCGGTGCCGCCGTGTCGTCCCCGGGCGGGCCGCCCCCCAAGCCCGCCAGGCCTCCATGGGCTCCCCCCCCCCCTCCAACCTCGAAACCTCCCTCCGGGCCGCTTCCTGCTGCTCCTGTCACTCAAGCCTCCCTCGCCCCGCCCCCTCCTCACCTGCGCCCCGCCCTTTCCGCCGCCGCCGCCACCCCGGCCTTCTCCTCAGCGCCGCGGCCCTGCCCGGCGGCCCATCTTCTCCGGCCGGCGCTGGAGAAGAGCCGCGCGGGAGGGAGGCCTCTGGCCGGGCCGCCTCCTCCCGCCGCTTCTGTCAGCCGCGTCTCCTGGCGCACCTGACGGGGAGGGGGGAAGCCGGGCCCCGCCCCTTTTCTCCCCGCCTCCTCCCAGCCCGCGCGCGCGCAGCCAATCGCCTCCTACAGCGTAAGGAAGGAGCCAATCCGCGGCGTCCGGAGCGAAGAAGCGCCCGCCCCTGAGGCGAGAGGGAGGGAGGAATGGGAGGGGAGCTCGCGCATGCGCGCTTCTGCCCGTCCTGGGCTGCGCGTGCTCTTAACGGTCGGTGTTTTCTTTTTTTCCTTTTGCCCTCCTCCTCCCCCCCCCCCACCGGGTTTTCCGCCACTGGCGTTAGAGGGACGAAGGAAGCCACGCCCCTTTCTTTGCCATTGGTTCCTCCGGGGCTTGCTGGGGAATTCTGGGTGTTGAAGTCCAGACCTCTTAAAGTGGCAGAGCTGGAGAAATGCAGCCCTGGAACGCAAAGCGGGCTTAACAGATATGGAAGGGACCTTTTAGGTCATCTAGTCCCTCTCCTCCTCCCCCCCAAGCAAGAAACCCTCCCTGTCAAACTCTGGTTCCTGCATCTGGCTGTGAATGTCCCTGGCATCGGGCAGCGGTCTCTATGAAAGCCAGTTAGTCAAGTTATGACCACAATGGAGCTTGCCCCTTTGTTGTGGCGGGGGCAAAGTGGGCTGGTCACACGGCTGACTCGATTTATTGACCTCTTTTCCGGTGGTCGTGAAGTGAACCCCCATCATCGTTCAGCAAGACCATAGTTTGCCATGGGCGTTCTGGTTTGGCTGAAAAACCAGAAATGTCCCGTTTTTCAACAAAGCGGTCGTAAAGCAGAAACATACGACCACGGGATGTTGCAAAGGGCACATAAAGGCGGCCTAGGTGCCATCTTGCTGAAGTGCAGCGTAGCCTCTCTCCCTCCCTCCCAACTGTCAGACCTTCAAATCTTTCTATTTGGTGGTCAAGATGTGTTAGGATATTTATCCTTATGTTGGGTTGACAATATATTTAAGCCAGTATTCTTAAAGAGTATATGTAGCTTTAACAACTATGCTGAATTCTGATTGGCTGTGCTTCTCAGCTCTACCATATAAGGAAGCTCAGAAACACAGTCCATTCCCTTTTTGATTCCCTTTGAAGCCTGTGCTTACTGTTTGCCACTGAGTAGCTGAAGCTGAAGAATAAAGACTGAAGAAGTATTTGTTTTGCATCACTGTAAGATAACTCTGTGTTTGGTGAAGGACTGTTATTGTTTTGAGAAGTTAGTATCACTGGTCGGAAGAAGCGTTTTAGTTGCTACAAAGTAAAGACTATTTATTTTCTTACTATCACTGTTTTAGAGTTTGTTTGTGGTTACAGCAACGTCTCTCTTTACTGTCCGGTGTATTACACTATTCCGCATCTATTTTCAAACAGGGGTGTTTGATCTATCTATCTATCTATCTATCTATCTATCTATCTATCTATCTATCTATCTATCTATCTATCTATCTATCTATCTACCTACCTACCTACCTACCTACCTACCTACCTACCTACCTACCTACCTAACCTATTGTTTGTATCTATCTATCTACCTACCTACCTACCTAACCTATTGTTTGTATCTATCTATCTATCTATCTATCTATCTACCTACCTACCTACCTATTGTTTGTATCTATCTATCTATCCATCCATCCATCCATCCATCCATCCATCCATCCATCCATCCATCAACTTTTGTTCCCTTTTGCTAAAACGGGGGTGGGGGGGTAACCACGTGGTCCGTCTACATTAGACCACATGGTCCCTCCGATCTCTCCACATTCTCAGTCCGTGAAGGACCTTCCTGGCCGAAAACAGTTCAACCGACATGTGGATCCCCGGCTGAATTAATTAATTGTCCCAGATTTGCGCGGTTGACCCATAAACTAGGCCCAATATGGGGAGGGTCAGGGCGTTACGTAAATTAAGCCCAAACCGCCAGGGTTGGATCTGAAGGCTGGAAAAGCCTCGGGGGCTGGCTTAGCTACATTCACAAAGTCAACTACAACTTGTCAACTTTAAGACATGTGGATTCCAACTCCTAGATTTCTCCAGCCAGCATAGCTGGCTGGAGAAATCTAGGAGTTGAAATCCACGCATCTTAAAGTTGCCAGGTTTGAAGGCCTCTGGTTTAGGGGGAAGGGGTTTATGGAGGACATGATTATGAACCAGAGAGCCAATGGTGGCCCCAAGCCATGATGCCGATCAGTTACTCTACTGGCGGCCCTCCCATGGATACCATCAGCTCCACAGAGCATCCAAACTGAAACTCCCCCCTCCACCCCTTCCCAGTGGTGCTCTGGAAGGCTCACCAACTACAACAGATGCCTTGAGGTAGCATGCCGACCCAAAACAAACTATATCACACAGGGATGGGAGGAGACAGGCCGGTTCCTACAACATACCCAGGCATAATGTACAATAATGCAATAATAATAATACTACAATAGCAGAGTTGGAAGGGACCTTGGAGGTCTTGTAGTCCAGCCCCCTGCCTAGGCAGGAAGCCCTATCCCATTTCAGACAAATGGCTCTCCAACATCTTCTTGAAGACTTCCAGTGATAGGGCATTCACAACTTCTGGAGGCAACTTCCGTTCCACTGATTCCTTGTTCTCACTGTCAGGAAATTCCTCCTCGGTTCTAAGTTGCTTCTCTCCTGGATTAGTTTCCACCCATTGCTTCTTGTTCTTCCCTCAGGTGCTTTGGAGAATAGCTTGACTCCCTCCTCTCTGTGGCAACCCCTGAGATATTGGAAGACTGCTATCCTGTCTCCCCTGGTCCTTCTTTTTATTAAACTAGACATACCCAGTCCCTGCAACCGTTCTTCATGTGTTTTAGCCTCCAGTCTCCTAATCATCTTTGTTGCTCTTCTCTGCACTCTTTCTAGAGTCTCCACAGGAATAGCAACACTCCAGAAGATAGGCTGAAGATACAGAAAGATCTTGACAAACTTGAACATTGGGCACTATCTAACAAAATGAAATTCAATGGTGAAAAGTCAGGTTCTACATTTAGGCAAGAAAAACAAAATGCACAGGTACAGTATAGGTGGTACCTTGCTCAATAGTAGCAACTGTAAGAGGGATCTTGGAGTCCTAGTGGGCAACCATTGAAATAGGAGCCAGCCGTGGGCAGCAGCTGCCAAAAAAGCCAACACAGTTCTAGGCTGCATCAACAGAGGGAGAGAATCAAGACCACGTGAAGTGTTAATACCACTTTATAAGGCCTTGGGAAGGCCACACTTGGAATACTGTATTCAGTTTTGGTCACCACGATGTAGAAGACACAGAGACTCTGGAAAGAGTGCAGAGAAGAGCAACCAAGAGGATTAAGGGACTGGAGGCTAAAACGTATGAAGAACGGTTGCAGGAACTGGCTATGTCTAGTTTGATGAAGAGAAGGACCAGGGGAGACATGATAGCAGTGTTCCGATATCTCAGAGACTGCCACAAAGAAGAGGGAGTCAAGCTATTCTCCAAAGCATCTGAGGGTAGAACAAGAAGCAATGGGTGGAAACTAATCAAGGAGAGAAGCAACTTAGAACTAAGGAGAAATTTCCTGACAGTTAGAACAATTAATCAGTGGAACAGAAGTTGCCTGCAGAAGTTGTGAATGCCCCAACCCTGGAAGTCTTTAAGAAGATGTTGGAGAGCCATTTGTCTGAAATGGTATAAGCTTCCTGCTTATGCAGGGTGTTGGACTAGAAGACCTCCAAGGTCCCTTCCAACTCTGCTATTGTATTGTATTGTATTGTATTGTATTGTATTGTATTGTATTGTATTGTATTTTCTACATCATGGTGACCAAAACTGAATGCAAATATTCCAAGTGTGGCCTTCCCGAGGCCTTATAAAGTGGTATTATCACTTCACGTGATCTTGATTCTCTCCCTCTGTTGATGTGGTTTGGGTATTTTTTTATTGTTTAACCTGCTGGCATTAAGCGCAGTTTAGGCTTCTACAGAAACAGAAGCCCCCCCCACCCCCACCCCCAGTTCATTGAAAACCGAAAGGAAAAAAAGCTTGGATGAGATTTCTCCCCTCCCCCCCCACTGCTCCCCAAGAGTCTAGTCTGCTTTTCTCCTGCCCCCCCCCCCCCACACGCCCGCCCATCTCCAGCTGAAAGTTGACCCAGGCGCAAGGGCCAATTTCTCAGGGGGAAAGAAAAGAAGGAGACGCACGCGGGCAGAGGCAATTTGGTTTGGCAATCTTTATAGATCCACAACGACAGCATAACCATGCACGAAATCCAAGGGGGGTTATTTACAAAGGGGAATTGCACTTTAACAAAGAATCTGCGGGGAAAGAGGGGAAAGAAAGAACAAAACACACACAGACACACAAAACCCTCCCCACCCTCCACCTACCACCTGCAGGGAGATTCCACAGCACCTCCCCCCCCCCCCCCCCAGGAGGCTCCAAAACTTCACAACCTGGCCAGAGTTTCCGCCAACACTCGGTGGCCCATTCACCGAGGAACGGGGGGGGGGGGGGCGGCGAAGAGAGGCAGAGCCTGTGCATCACGCCAGAAGGGCCCCGTTGTCCCCACTTTAGACCCCTTGCAAAAGTTGCCGTTTCCCCTCCAGTGCCTCCAAGGGGTTTGGTCTGCCCATTGCCAAAGGCCCTTCTAGCAGCCTTCCTTGCTCCCAAGGCAGCGGAGGGGGGCGAGGGGGTGCAGGCCATCTATGCGCAGGAGGGGAATGGGGGCCTGGACGGGCTCGGCACTGCCCGGCTTCCTTCTCCTCTTCCTTGGCCCCGAGGGTCTTCATCCCCTGGGGGTGCCAGCAGGAGGGGCAACCGGGAGTGGGCCAGTCAAAGGAGCGAGGGGGAGCAGAGGAGAGGAACAGAAAGAGAATTTGGAGGCCTTCGCGCTCCTCCTGATTCCTTTAGTGCAGGGGTCTCCAACCTTTGCAACTTTAAGTCTGAAGGACTTCAGCTCCCAGCAAAGCTGGCTGGAGAAGTCTGGGAGCTGAAGTCCTTCAGACTTAAAAGTTGCAAAGGTTGGAGACCCCTGCTTTAGTGAGGCTGCCATCCAGAGCAGGGAGAAAGTGTTGTTTCCAACCCAAAACAGGCAGCGTGTGAACCGATCACTTGCCCACCGGGATTGCTTGAGCTTCTTCGGAGTGGGGAAGGGGGTGGGGGCATTCCTTCCAACCTTCCCCTTCGGCTTCCCTCCCTCCCCCAAAGGTGAAATGATTCCCTCATTTCAGGGAGATTCGATCTACTAAGCCAGGATGTCGAACCGGTGGCACACGAAGCCATATTTCCTGGCAAGTGAGTGCCGGCCAGCTGATTTTCGGCCTTCCGGAGGGCTGCGAGAGGCTGTTTTTGCCCTTCCGGAGCCTGAGGAGGGTGAAAACTCCCACCCCACATGGGGGGGGGGGTCGTGCACACATGCACAGGTGGGCAGGACGCATTGAATTGTGTGGGCATGCACACACACACACACACACACGATAGCGTGTGCGTGCACAATTTTGACACGCACCTTTAGAAAAAAAGGTTCGATTCCATCCCTGCACTGGGACGATGGTGCAGGGTCTTGGGTCCAAGGTGGGAAAGGAGATTCAGGTCCGATAGGGGTAGACCGACTGGAAGGAAGGCCAGGCCGGGCGTGCCAACCATCCCAAGGCAGCCCGGAAGAGGAGGCCCAAACCGACCGCCTGTGACGCGGGCGGCTGTTCCCTTATTCCCAGGGAGCCAAATTTTGTCCCCTGGCTATAGAACGGCTGGATCTGCCCCCTCTTAGTCAGAGGAAACGCCTCACAACCACCGAGATGACGGCACCGGGCACCCACCAGAAGGGCCTCCAAAATACCTCTCCGATAGTTCAAAATGCCTCTCTGGACTCAGCAAGGAATCAGCAAGCAGCCAGCCTGCCTCCAGGACCTCCATCAAGAGAAACCGCCTCTCCAAGCCACGATGACGTCATTTTATGTGGCTTTGGGGCAGACGGCAGCCGCCTCCCTTGGGCATCCAAAGAGGGATACAATGGCCAAGCTCTTCTTCTCTTGCGGGCGTTAGGACTCCAAGGCCCACTCCGTCCCGGAGGCTCAGCTGGCAGAGGAACAGCACCTTCCTTCCCGGGTTTTCCTCAATAGATCGGAGGTTAAACAATTCCAACTGCAAAATGGGCCTTTTTAAAAATAAAATTGTTCACTGGCTTAAAAAACAAAAACAGAATGCCGCTTGAGATCTAGGCAAGGGATTTAGAGGAATGTCCACATTACCCTCCAAAGCAATTTTCGTCCAACCAGGAAAACCGACGCTAATGGCAGCTGTCCCGCTCTCGTGAACATGCCCCAAATAAATGGGGCGAGGCCAAAATTCTGCGGGCAAAACACACACACACACACCCTGTAGCTAGCTGCCCAGCCGTCACTGCCTCCTGGCCAGAGACTGTGGTGGTGGTTTAGAAAGCCATGCCCCATCGGCTGTCTTCATCCTTCCTTCAAAAGCTGAACAGCAAATAATAATAATAATAACAATTAGCGGGAATCAGGTTCTGTGGAATCGAGATCCTTTCTTGCAAACGATGGTTTGCCAGCAAATATTCTAATGAGGGGTACACAATGTTTTTACCTTGCCCAATATTAGATTTTCAGTGCACGAAATATATTTGGGGTGGGGGAGGGAGCGGGAGAACCTAAATCGTCAAGGAGAGGAGAGAGGAGGGAGGGAGACAGAGAGAGAGGAGAGGAGAGAGAGATGGATGACAAATAAGAGTGAATAGAGACCTGCATATTAAGATAATAAACAGCAAGTGACCGAAAAGGAGATAATACAAATTCCAAGAGGCTCAACTGTTACAAAAAAAAAGAAAGAAAAAAATGGAGCTATCAAGTATCCAGATTCTCTACAGCAGGGGTCTCCAACCTTTGCAACTTTAAGTCTGAAGGACTCCAGCTCCCAGACTTCTCCAGCCAGCTTTGCTGGCTGGAGAAGTCTGGGAGCTGAAGTCCTTCAGACTTAAAGTTGCAAAGGTTGGAGACCCCTGCTCTACAACTATTCCTCCAAACCTCACCAGGGCAAGTTATCTACATGGCATGAAAAATATTGCTTCACACTCAATCCGGGGGGGAAGGGGGAGGGCAGGGCCTACCTGGGGAAGAAAGCGACATGCAGACGTGGAATCTGGGAGAGACAGGAGGAAGCGTTCCTATGGTGGAAAAAAAGGGACCCCGAAAAAGCCTTCGGCCGGTACTTTATATATTACATTTTCTTAGTGTCATGCCCAGAGGGACCTCTCGGACGGGCAAGCAGCTCCAGCGGCTGCTCGGGAGAAGGGCGAGATCATTGCGCACAGACAGACTTCATTGTCCCAAACTGGAAGCAAGAGGGGTGGGGGTGGGGGCAAGTGGGGCGAGATCCGAGTGAAAGAAGCGGGCTGGTCTGAGAGCCAAAACCGAGGAAAGCGATGGCCCCAAGCCCTCTTGCCCTTGAGAGCGGAAAGAGGAAGGCACTCCCACGGGGCTCCCGAGGAGCCAGAAAAGAGCGCATCCTCCTTGATTTGAGAGTCCTTCCGTGCCTGCAAAGCAGCCTGAATGGCGACGAAACGACGACAACGATGCTCCCTCGAGCGCCCGTCCTCTCCCTTCTTCTAAACGAGGCACCCACGAGCACACACGCACGCACACGCCAAGGGAACGCTTCCTGGCTCGTGAAGGACACCCCACCCCACACTTCCCACCCCACCCCCCACCCCAGCGTTACATTCATGACCAGTCACAGGTAAAGGGACGTCAGCCCTCTTCTGAGTAATGCTCTGAAACGAGAGGGGGAAGGGGAAGAGGGGTCAGCGAAGGGCAGGGGGCCGAGGAAGTGCGCGGACGCAGCCAGCGTCTCCGGCAGAGGGACAAACCGAGGAGAAGGACGGGCAGCGGCCGAGGGAGGTCACAGGTTCTGGCAGCACTGGAGTTTATTGGATTTCTGTCCGTCGGTGGTGGGAGGCACGCTGATGTCCACCACGTTGTTCCCCGGGGACTCGTCGTGGGCAGACCGGTCGGCGATCTGCTTCTGGGAGACGATGCGGTAGATTTCTGCAAAGGAGACCAGAGGGCAGTGATGGCTAACCTTTGTTTGGCTCGCGTGCCAAAAGCGGCGGGAGCATAGGGGGATCGTGCTTGGGCGTGCCACACCTATAATGCGATGTGCGTGACCCCCTGCTTTTGGCACACTTTTTTCACCCTCCCCAGGCTCCAGAGGTTTCAGGAGCTTCCCTGAAGCCTCCAGAGAGCGAAAAACGGCCTCACAGTGATAGGTTCGCCATCACTGCCATAGGGTGACTCTGACGGGCGTATGTGTATATAGAGAGTTTGATGGCCCCATGAGCAACTGGCGAAGACGCCACAGGGAGAGCGATCCACCCCTTGAATGCAGGCTGGGAGGACACGATCCCGGGTCCTAGTAAAGGAGTCACTGATTTAACTACAGAGGGTTGGTTGTGTTTGAGGAGCTGGGTCACAACAAAGAGACTCTAAGCAGGAGGAACCCAAACTGCAAACCCCCCTCCCCCCAGGGCCAGGTTCACTGTTGCTAAGGTGACCACCCACTCCTAGGCCGTCAGGCGGGATGCCACGTGAGGGCAGGTGGAAGCCTTCAAGGATGATGGGCCCCGGGGATCGCACTGCCAACACAGCCACGGAGTCAAGCAGCGTAAGCAACGTTGCCATAGCACAAAGCTCTTGGCTCCCTGGAGCCCACGGCTTCAACCGCAGGATCTCACAGGTGTTTGCCTCCAGCGCAGGTGCCTCCCTCCGAGAGTCACTCAGGCTTCTAGGATGCCGACTGCCACCCTGCTTCCCCGCCCTGGGCTTGGTGCTCCCAAGGGGAGATTCCTTCTCAGAGGGCAGCACACCCATCTGGGCCCACCCAACAAAAGAGCGAAGCCAGGGGGCCTAAGCATCTGGTTAGCTGGGATTCCGGCTGGGGGGGGGGAGGGGGGCAAGAGGATGGAACCGGTTTCAGATACTCTACTTTCCCGCGAGTGGTTCCCACATCTGCCTCAACAGCTGTATATGGAAAGCAGCAGTAACCCAAGGCACCGCTCTTCCCCTGACTCCAGGGGTGGGAGATTAATTTTCCCCAGAAATTGGGACTGTTATTGGATGGTCACTGACATCACAAACTCTCTGCCCCCCCCCTCAAGAGGTGCCACTTGAATCACAATTACATGGCCACAGCGATGCTGAAACAGTTGTAAGAACGAGGACCAGTTATAAGTCACTTTTTAAACGCTGTCAATAATAGCCATAGCACTTAAGACTTATATACCCCTTCACAGTACTTTTAAAGCTCCCTCTAAGCGGTTTACAGAGTCAGCCTCTTCCCCCTTTCCTTCCTTCCTCCCTCCCTCCCTTCCCACTTAAGACTTATATATCCCTTCACAGTACTTTCACAGCTCCCTCTAAGCGGTTTACAGAGTCAGCCTCTTCTTCCATCCTTCCTTCCTTCCTTCCTTCCTTCCTTCCTTCCTTCCTTCCTTCCTTCCTTCCTTCCTTCCTACTTAAGACTTATATACCATTTACACTGCTTTCCAGCTCTCTCTCTAAGTGGTTCACAGAGTCAGTCTCTTCCCCCTTTCCTTCCTTCCTCCCTTCCTTCCTTCCTTCCCTCCCTCCCTCCCTCCCTTCCTCCCTCCTTCCTTCCTTCCTTCCCACTTAAGACTTATATACCACCTCTCCGTGCTTTTACAGCTCTCTCTAAGTGGTTTTCAGAGTCAGCCTCTTCCCCCTTTCCTTCCTTCCTTCCTTCCTCCCTCCCTCCCTCCCCACTTAAGACTTATATACCACTTTACACTGCTTTCCAGCTCTCTCTAAGTGGTTTACAGAGTCAGCCCCTTCCTTCCTTCCTTCCTTCCTTCCTTCCTTCCTTCCTTCCTTCCCACTTAGTTCTTAAGACTTATATACCGCTTTACAGTGGTTTTACAGCCCTCCCTAAGCGCTTTACAGGGTCAGCCTATGGCACCCAACAACCTGGCTCACTTAGCGACCTCAGAAGGATGGGAAGCTGAGTCAACCTGCAGCCGTCAGGATCAAACTCCTGGCTGTGGGCAGAGTCGCCCTGCAATGCTGCATTCTAACCGCTGCGCCACCATGGCCCTTAATGTTGAGCGGTCACTAAACAATCAGCCGTTAAGTCAAGGACTGCCTGTATCAAATGTTAAGACTTAATTCTCCAATTTACACATGCTTGACGTTCTCCCCTTATAATAAGCGGAGGGCTCATTTGGTTTGGGAAAGTTTAATCTAGACAGGGGTCTCCAACCTTGGCAACTTTAAGTCTGAAGGACTTCAGCTCCCAGAATTCTCCAGCCAGCAAAGCTGTCAGTGTCAGGGCCTGGGCCAGGGGTCTCCAACCTTTGCAACTTTAAGTCTGAAGGACTTCAGCTCCCAGAATTCTCCAGCCAGCAAAGCTGTCAGTGTCAGGGCCTGGGCCAGGGGTCTCCAACCTTTGCAACTTTAAGTCTGAAGGACTTCAGCTCCCAGAATTCTCCAACCAGCAAAGCTGTCAGTGTCAGGGCCTGGGCCAGGGGTCTCCAACCTTTGCAACTTTAAGTCTGAAGGACTTCAGCTCCCAGAATTCTCCAGCCAGCAAAGCTGTCAGTGTCAGGGCCTGGGCCAGGGGTCTCCAACCTTTGCAACTTTTAAGTCTGAAGGACTTCAGCTCCCAGAATTCTCCAGCCAGCAAAGCTGTCAGTGTCAGGGCCTGGGCCAGGGGTCTCCAACCTTGGCAACTTTAAGTCTGAAGGACTTCAGCTCCCAGAATTCTCCAGCCAGCAAAGCTGTCAGTATCAGGGCCTGGGCCAGGGGTCTCCAACCTTTGCAACTTTAAGTCTGAAGGACTTCAGCTCCCAGAATTCTCCAGCCAGCAAAGCTGTCAGTGTCAGGGCCTGGGCCAGGGGTCCCCAACCTTTGCAACTTTAAGTCTGAAGGACTTCAGCTCCCAGAATTCTCCAGCCAGCAAAGCTGTCAGTGTCAGGGCCTGGGCCAGGGGTCTCCAACCTTTGCAACTTTAAGTCTGAAGGACTTCAGCTCCCAGAATTCTCCAGCCAGCAAAGCTGTCAGTGTCAGGGCCTGGGCCAGGGGTCTCCAACCTTTGCAACTTTAAGTCTGAAGGACTTCAGCTCCCAGAATTCTCCAGCCAGCAAAGCTGTCAGTGTCAGGGCCTGGACCAGGGGTCTTCAACCTTGGCAACTTTAAGTCTGAAGGACTTCAGCTCCCAGAATTCTCCAGCCAGCAAAGCTGGGAGCTGAAGTCCTTCAGACTTAAAGTTGCCAAGGTTGGAGACCCCTGATCTAGCAAATCAATCCTATCCTTCAGGCTCTAATTTTGTACTTGCCATTTAGTTAGACCAGGATCTGATCCTAAACATTTGCGTCAATCCTATTTTCTCCGAAGGAAGAGAGAAAATTGCAAAGAAGATGGGAGGAGGCTAAACTTGGCCAGAAGCCCACTCTAGGCCTGGATGCACTTCGGGTTCCAATCGGGCAGCCCCTTCTTCAGAAGACCTCATTCCACCAAGCCCACCCTACCAACCTCCACTCCATTCCTTCCCTGTCAATCGACTGGGGAGGGGGGGGTTGCCAGATGGAGATGAGTGACGGGAACCACAATACACAACCACCGAATTCAAACGCTGGTGCCCAAGCGGGAGAGGGCAGGGGAGCTTTCGGGTCCCTTTACCTGTGAGGATGTTCTTGAAGGCTTCTTCGACGTTTGTTGAGTCGAGGGCCGAAGTTTCAATGAACGAGAGGTTGTTTTTTTCTGCAAGGCGAAAAGAGTTAAAAAAAATAGCAGTCTCGAGGGCTGCTTTGTCCACAGGGGGAGCACTCAAACTGGGGAAGGCCGGTTTAATGTTTAGCAGGATTTTTCCCTAAGAGGTTACTTAACTGAAGGGAAAATTACAATACAATACAATAGCAGAGTTGGAAGGGACCTTGGAGGTCTTCTAGTCCAACCCCCTGCCTAGGCAGGAAGTCTTATACCAGGGGTCTGCAAAGTCGGCTCTTTTAAGACTGGTGGACTTCAACTCCCAGAGTTCCCCAGCCAGCATAGCTGGCTGGGGAATTCTGGGAGTTGAAGTCCACCAGTTTTAAAAGAGCCGACTTTGCAGACCCCTGTCTTATACCATTTCAGACAAATGGCTCTCCAACATCTTCTTGAAGACTTGCAGTGTTGGGGCATTCACAACTTCTGGAGGCATTGTTTAATTTGCCTTTTATTTAATTTATTGGTATATTTATTGGTATTTTTTAATTTTCCCTGTGCACCGCTCCGAGTCCCTTTGGGGAGAGGAAGCGGTCTATAAATAATTTTTATTATTATTATTATTATTATTATTATTATTATTATTATTATTATTATTATTATTATTATTATTATTATTAACTTCTGTTCCACTGATTAATTGTTCTAACTGTCAGGAAATGTCTTCTCAGTTCTAAGTTGCTTCTCTCCTTGATTAGTTTCCACCCATTTCTTCTTGTTCTACCCTCAGGTGCTTTGGAGAATAGCTTGGATCCCTCTTCTTTGGGGCAACCCCTGAGATATCGGAATGCTATCATATCTCCCCTGGTCCTTCTTTCCATTAAACTAGACATACCCAGTTCCTGCAACCGTTCTTCATATGTTTTAGTGTCTAGTCCCTTAGTCATCTTTCTTGCTCTTCTCTGCACTCTTTCTAGAGTGTCCACACTTTTAATACATCGTGGCGACCAAAACTGGATGCAAATATTCCAAGTGTGGCCTTCCCAAGGCCTTATAAAGTGGTATTAACCCTTCAGGTGATCTTGATTCTTTCCCTCTGTTGATGCAGCCTAGAACTGTGTTGGCTTTTTTGGCAGCTGCTGCCCACAGCTGGCTCCTATTTCAATTGTTGTCTACTAGGACCCCAAGATCCCTTCCACAGTTACTGCTATTGAGCAAGGTACCACCTATACTGTACCTGTGCATTTTGTTTTTCTTGCCTAAGTGTAGAACCTTACTCTTTTCACCCTTGAATTTCATTTTATTAGATAGTGCCCAATGTCAAGATCCTTCTGTATCTTAAGCCTATCTTCTGGAGTGTTGGCTATTCCTGCCAGCTTGGTGTCGTCTGCAAATTTGATGAGTTCCCCATTTATCCCCTCATCCAAATCATTGATTAAGACATAAATTTAGACTAGTCTGGATTATACATAACCAACATGACCAGCTGTGGTTATTAGCACCTAGTCTGATGCCTCTCTTCCAATCCAGAAGGACCAGACAGTTCTAGTTCTTCAGTATTAAAATGAAGAAGAGATGCTATGGCATCCAACATTGATGTTTGTAGCAAACTTTAATCATGAACCACAAAGTTCCATCTTGTTTTCAAACTGGCTTCGTTTTGCCAACTAAAGCGAAGAAGAATCAAAGTTTGTTCAAGTCAAACTGGAACATGAGAAGTGTTTTATTTATTTATCAAACGTGGCTGCCCAACTCTCCCAGAGGTGACTCCAGGTGGCTTAAAATCCTACGGCTTAAAAATCCATAAAACCCACCCACCCACTTTAGCCCACGAGGCTCAGTGCGAGTTGACACAGTGACGCTCAGTCAGCTTTGCCCCCGGACTCATAACTTAAACTACGATTATACCAAGTCTTAAGACATAAAGCTCGAGGCTGAACTGGAGGCAAGAGAGGGTAACCTGTTAGGAGTATACTCCTAGTGTTGGGTAGGCAATATATATAAGCCATGATAACAAATGGTCTTTGTTACTTTAAATGTTTGAATGTAATTAGCAGCTGTAATTAACTCAGCAATAAGAGGAAGCCAAGAGAGCTCTCTCTCTCTGCTCGCTGTGACTGACTGAAGAAGGAAGAATCGTGGATTGCAACTGTAAGCTAATTGCTTTTGAGTTAAGGACTGTGTTTGATTCAATATCTACTATCACTGCTTGTGAAGCAGTAGTTTAGTTTTACATCGCAAGTAAAGCTACTTGTTTTTACTAGCAGTGTCTGAGACTCTATTCGTGTGTCTACTAGCAACGTTTCTCTAGCTGCACATTCCGCTGCAACAACTTTCCTGTCTCCTAAAGGAGAGATCCCCAACCTAACCCACGTTGTCCCACTGTGGCCGTTGTAACTCTGAGGGACTGCAGAGGGTGACGCCGTCTCCTGCCCAGGGTCAACACAAAAACGTACTAATTGTGAGGCACATTAAGGCCTAGCAAGTTCAAAACAGTATTTTGTTGATGCCTTTGGCTTCTCCAAACCCGCCATCCTGGGCCCAACGTTTGGGAGACCAGGCTCTGCCCTGTCAAAGCCAGAAAAAAAGGGTGAGTGATGGAGGAGTGACACCTCCTTAAAAAAAGAACCCTGGGTCCAGCTGGCCCGGCTGGTAGCCCCTCGTAAGGACCCCTTTCCAGGGTTATGGGAGAAGACGGTCCACGGTTTGAGAGGCGGGAGAGGACTCTACGCCCCCAGGGCAGATCATCTTCTAGGAGAAGGGAAACTCCTATGACAAACCTCCACTGCCTTGTGGCTACATCCATTACTGCAGGGGTCTCCAACCTTTGCAACTTTAAGTCTGAAGGACTTCAGCTCCCAGACTTCTGGGAGCTGAAGTTCTTCAGACTTAAAGTTGCAAAGGTTGGAGACCCCTGCACTACTGGAAAAGGCTTCAGGAGTCAACCTCCAGGCAACCTCCGTTCTGTTAACTCCTGCGACACAGCTGGAACCCATCGTATCGGCTCTGCCATTCCGTTGGACTCTTTCAGCGACGTGGAGAGGGGGGTGGGTCGGCTGCTTGGGTACCAGTCTGTCCTTCATATTAATCTACCCAGGCCTTGTGCTCTGGAGAGGACTCTCCAGCTTTGACCTCTTCCCAGAGCTCGACACCGTAAGTCTTTTGAGACTGAAGGGTGCCAATGATGCTTCCATCATCCTGCTTTAGAGCCTCTTCTCGTGATCATTCGTAGCTTACTTGTGCATGGGGACTGTTACAATGCATTGTACCTGGGGCCGCCCTGGGAGACCGCTTGGAAGCTACAACTGGTCCAGGATGCAGCAATGGGCGAAAGGTGGGGGATTCCCTGGTTTTCCAGCCTGGGCAACGTGTTGCAGTAATTCCTGACCAGCGGATGCTGCTGTTCCTGAGAGGGACCTCTTCTTATTCTAGACTTTACTGCAGCACTTTGGAGGTTTCAAAATCCCCGCAATGCTTCAGCCATTTGCACCAAAGCTTTTGTAAGGCATGCAAGGTGTGGGGGTGGTTTTTTTCCCCTTCCCGAGGTTCCCAAAAATCTCTGAGCAGATTTTTAGAGAGCACCCTGTCCTGCTTTGACATTATAAACGTTGACAGCAGCAAGACCGTTGTAGGGTCAAAAATGGAAGGAGGCTCCGATTCCCACCATGGACGAATAATTGCAGAAGCTGGTGAGAGTTGGCTGAAATGGCAAAAATTGACTCTTTGGATTAAGGAAAAGAATTTTTGTTTCCACACGGAGACCAGAGTACGGCTGAACTTTGTGCTCGAAGTGGAAAAGAACGAAACTCTTGATTTTGGGTTTTACCAATTAGACCAGGGGTGGGCAAACTTTGCAACTTTAAGTCTGAAGGACTTCAGCTCCCAGACTTCTCCAGCCAGCTTTGCTGGCTGGAGAAGTCTGGGAGCTGAAGTCCTTCAGACTTAAAGTTGCAAAGTTTGCCCACCCCTGGATTAGACTGATAGATCTTTACAGAAATGGCTTCTTCATATTGTGACAGAAAACCCAAAAGTTGTGGTTTGATGTTAATGCCTTGTTTTACAGTCGGAAGGCAAATGTATCTTTTTCTTTTTTTCCAACTCTTTCCTCCCGCCCCCCCCCCCTTGCACTGCTTTCCTATTTGCTCTCGTACTTTTATCTTGTAACTCAATAAAAAAAATGTCAAATTGCTAAATGCTAAAAGAGGTCCAGGGGACAAACCTGCGAAAGCACGGGCCTCATCCGTCGGCACGGCCCTCAGGTGACGCAGGTCGCTCTTGTTCCCCACCAGCATGATGACAATGTTGTTGTCCGCGTGATCCCGCAGCTCCTTCAGCCAACGCTCCACGTTCTCGTAGGTCAGGTGCTTGGCGATGTCATAAACCAGGAGGGCCCCCACGGCTCCACGGTAGTAGCTGAAATTATTTGAACGAGTATGACGCAAAGCGGAAGCCAAGCGCTGTCACGACCTCTCGGCCACAGAGCAAAACTCCCAAGTGGCCCATTTAAAATCTCGTAGTCCAGAGCATTCACCTAACGGGGCATGCTAAAATCTTGTCACAGGTAATGCCCAGGTAATCCTCCACTTAACAACCCTTCGTTTGGGGACGGTTCAAAGTTACAACGGTGCCGGGGAAAAAGTGACTTATGACTAGCTTTCACACTTATGACCACTGGAGCATCCCCGGGGTCGTATGATCAAAATCTGAACGCTTGGAAAACGTGACAGTGGCAATTTCCCGGGATGAGGGGCTCAAATTTTGTGACCTCCTGGCATGCAAAGTCCATGGGGAAGCCAGATGCCCTTCAGCACCGTGTTAACTAACTGGACTGGGGTGGTTTACTTAACAACTGTGGTAAGGAAGGTTGTAAACTGGGGCAAAAATTCGCTTAACAACTGTCTCACTTCAGCCAAGGAAGTCTTGGGCTCCCTTACATGGAGGACTACTTATAATGATCTTAACACCCCACCCACCCACCCACCCTCGTTTAGCCCCCTCCCAGCCTTCCCACGCTGCCTTCCAAGCCTTACGCAGAGGTGATGGCACGATAGCGCTCCTGGCCTGCCGTGTCCCAGATCTGGGCCTTTATCGTCTTCCCATCCACCTGGATGCTTCTGGTGGCAAACTCCACCCCAATGGTGCTTTTGCTCTCCAGGTTGAACTCATTCCGTGTGAAGCGGGACAAGAGGTTGCTCTTCCCCACGCCGGAGTCTCCGATCAGCACCACTGCCAGGGCAGGAAAAGACAACACGCCATCACCATTCATTCACTCATCATCGCCTGGGAATGTGTGGGAGGGAGGAAGGGAGGGAGGGAGGGCAAAGGGCACCACTGGCAGATCGCACACAAAAAGACAAAAAGATCGCAACTTAGAACTAAGGAGAAATTTCCTAACAGTAAGAACAATTAACCTCTGGAACAGCTTGCCTCCAGCAGTTGTGAATGCCCCAACCCTGGAAGTCTTTAAAAAGATGTTAGACAGCCATTTGTCTGAAATGGTATAAGATTCCTGCCCATGCAGGGGGTTGGACTAGAAGACCTACAAGGTCCCTTCCAACTCTGCTATTGTATTGTATTGTACAGTGTGGTTAAGTGGAAGACTTTACACTGTCCTTGAATGTCCTGCTTTTCTACTCCCTCCCGTCCCCTTCAATGGCTACCTTTCCCATTCCGCTTCTTCTCCGTGCCACCCCAAATTTCCTTCAGCCAAACTCAATTACTAGGGGCTTCCAGGAGATTCCATTCTCTGTTCTTGGCCCCAGGAAGGAAGTGATTTGTGGCTGCCTTTTTCCAGGATGCTTCCAACTTTCCATCGCTCTGTATTTCTTCCCAACCAAATAACTAATCAGATCTAACTTTGTTTTAGCCTCTGTGTAAAGATCTCCTGAAGTTACTAGATGCTTCCACGTACTTAAGACTAGTTCTGTCAATGTGAAACAGTAACGGAAACTAATTTCTAACCCAGGGGTGGGCAAACTTTGCAACTTTAAGTCTGAAGGACTTCAGCTCCCAGAATTCTCCAGCCTTCAGACTTAAAGTTGCAAAGTTTTGCCCACCCCTGTTCTAACCTAACACTGTTCTGAGAGCTACCTTATGTATTTGCCTCCCGATAAAAGATTTTTGTGCTACTTGGTATCTTGGGAGATCTGGCAAGAACAGAAGAGAGTGTTCACGCCTAAAGGCCACAGACCAAAATCTATGATATCTACAATTTCAAAAGTCACTTTATCTGGACTATGAAGATAACAGACACTCTTAGGATGAAGCAAAATAGCCTAATAACAGAGAAAACCCAAATCCATGAACCTACACAGACAGAATTAGTTTAGCTTAGTTTATTGGTTTTTTATACCGCCCTACTCCCGAAGGACTCAGGGCAGTGTACAGCCAGAATAAAAACAAATATACAAAAGTTAAAAAGCTTTTAAAAACATATTCAACCTGGCCGAAACGTGGGGAAAAAACCCCCCAAACTAACCCTGATTAAAATTAATAAAAATATGAATTTAAAAAACCATGTTTTATGCCAGCCCGGCTTGTTGGGAAAAAAAGGTTTTGAGACCACGGCAGAAGGAATTAATACAATAATACAATACAATAGCAGAGTTGGAAGGGACCTTGTAGGTCTTCTAGTCCAGTGTTTTTCAACCTTTTTTGTGCAAAGGCACACTTTTTTCATGAAAAAAATCACGAGGCACACCACCACCATTAGAAAATGTTTAAAAAAATTAACTCTGTGCCTATATTGACTATATATAAAGTAATTCTCTTGAATAGGAATCAAATAAACACAAAGAAATTATTTTATAATTACTTTATTATGAAATAATAAAGTATTTTATAATTGTTCATATTTGTGAGCCGAAGCCGCATGTTACGGATGAAATTGGAATTTTTCCCACGGCACACCAGACAATATCTCACGGCACACTAGTGTGCCACGGCACAGTGGTTGAAAAACGCTGTTCTAGTCCAACCCCCTGCGTGGGCAGGAACCTTATACCATTTCAGACAAATGGCTCTCTAACATCTTCTTAAAGACTTCCAGGGTTGGGGCATTCACAACTTCCGGACCTGGCTGGTATTGCGGAAACCTGGTTGGGCCACGAGGGAGGACTTCCCCTCGTTGAAATGTGCCCACCAGGCTACCGCGCTTTTCATCAGCCTCGGGCCCTAGGCAGGGGTGGTGGGGTAGCGGTCATTATCAAGGAAGGCCTTGAGCCGAGAGAGACCATTGTGCCTCAGACCACCGGCTGTGAGTCCCTCTGCGTGAAGTGGGGCCTAGGGAGGCAGTTGGGCTTGCTGGTTGTATACCTGGCTCCCCGCTATGTAGCAGCAGCCCTGCCCGAGCTCCTGGAGGTGATCGCTACGGTGGCAGTTGAGACCCCCAGACTTTTAGTCATGGGGGACTTTAATCTGCCATCGTTGGGCGAATCATCCGAGGCAGCTCGGGAGTTCATGGCTTCCATGACGGCCATGGACCTGACCCAAGTAATTCAGGGCCCCACCCACGAGGGTGGACATACGCCGGATCTCATCTTTGTCTCGGGCCAATGGAAGAGTGATCTGGGTATAGGGGATATAGCCATCACACCCTTCTCATGGTCAGACCACTCACTTCTCCGGCTCGACTTTCCGACCGCTGCTCCCCTCCGCGGGGAGGCGGAACCAGAGTTACCAATCTGGTACCGCCCCAGGCGCTTGATGGACCCAGATGGGTTCCAGACAGCGCTTGGGCCATTTCCTGTACCCCTGACCTGCGCCCCGATGGAGGACCTCACGGCCGCATGGAACATTGCGGCCGTGGGAGCCTTGGATCGGGTCGCGCCCTTGCGGCCTCTCTTGCGGCGGCGAACCACCCTGGCTCCTTGGTTTACTGAGGAGCTGCGGGTGATGAAACGCCGCAAGAGATGCCTAGAGGGAAGATGGAGGTCTACCCGCTCTGAATCTGACCGGACACAGGTAAGAGCCCATTTACGGACTTACATTGTGGCGCTGAGAGTGGCCAAACGTCATCATTGTGCCACTCTCATAGCATCCGCAGAAAACCGCCCTGCCGCCTTGTTTGGGGTGACCCGCTCCCTCCTTCAACAGAGGGAGGTAGAGCAGAGGAATTTGTGACTTTTCTGCAGGAGAAAACCGCTCAGATACAGAGTGAGCTAGCCCCCATTCATGGCCCAGTGGGATGCCACGAGAGAGATCTTGTTTGGGAGGAGTTTGACTCCGTTGCTTCCGAAGATATGGACAGGCTACGTGGGCGACTGCGAGCCACCACATGTTTATTGGACCCGTGTCCCTCCTGGCTTGTACTGGCATCCTGGGAGGTGACACGAGGCTGGCTCCAAGAGGTTGTCAACGCATCCTTAAGTGAGGGTTCCTTGCCCGCTTCCCTAAAAGAGGCTATGGTGAGGCCCCTCCTTAAGAAGCCCTCTTTGGACCCAGCTCTTTTAAACAACTATCGTCCAGTCTCCAACCTTCCCTTTTTGGCGAAGGTTGTTGAGAGTGTGGTGGCACAACAGTTTCCCCGTCACCTGGAGGAAGTTGATTATCTAGATCCGCGCCAGTCCGGCTTTCGGCCCGGGCATAGCACCGAGACGGCATTGGTCGCGTTGGTAGATGATCTCTGGAGGGCCAGAGATGGGGGATGTTCCTCCATCCTGGTCCTATTAGACGTCTCGGCGGCTTTCGATACCATCGACCATGGTATCCTATTGCATCGGCTGGGGGGGTTGGGGGTGGGAGGCACCGTTCTACGGTGGTTCTCCTCCTACCTCTCTGGCCGATCGCAATTTGTGTTGGCAGGAGAGCAGAGGTCGACCCCGAGACCCCTCACATGCGGGGTGCCTCAGGGGTCGGTCCTCTCACCTCTCCTGTTTAATGCATACATGAAGCCGCTGGGTGAGATCATCCGTGGTTTTGGGGTAGAGTACCATCTGTACGCTGATGATACTCAGCTGTACATATCTACCCCAAACCACCCCAACGATGCCGTAGCGGTGATGTGCCAGTGCCTGGAAGCCGTGCGGATCTGGATGGGAAGTAACGGACTCAGGCTCAACCCGACCAAGACCGAGTGGCTGTGGTTTCCGGCTGCCCGATTCAACCAGCTTTCTCCAACGCTGGCCATTGGGGGCGAACATCTTGCCCCTGTGGATGGGGCGCGCAATTTGGGTGTCCTCCTGGATACCCGGCTGTCTATGGAAGAGCAAGTGACAGCCGTGGCCAGGAGGGCGTTTTACCAGGTTCGCCTGGTTCGCCAATTGCGCCCCCTATTGGATCGGGACGCCCTTCGCACAGTCACTCATGCCCTCGTGACATCCCGACTGGACTATTGTAACTCTCTCTACATGGGGCTTCCCTTGAGGTGCACCCAGAGGCTTCAGTTAGTTCAGAATGCAGCCGCGCGAACAATTATGGGGACCACTAGGTTCACCCACGTTACACCGCTCTTGCGCGAGCTGCACTGGCTGCCTGTTGTCTTCCGGGTGCGCTTCAAGGTGTTAGTTATCATCTTTAAAGCGCTCCTTGGCTCGGGACCTAGCTATTTGCGGGATCGGTTTCTGCCCCATACATCCTCACGGCCTATTCGCTCCCACAGAGAGGGACTTCTCCGGGTGCCATCCGCTAGACTTTGTCAGCGGGCGACGCCCAGGGGAAGGGCTCTCTCTGTGGCGGGCCCGGCCCTCTGGAACGACCTTCCCCCCGATATCAGAACGACCACGGACCTCCGCTCCTTCCGTATGAAACTGAAGACCCATCTTTTTCAACTGGCCGGCCTTGGATAGTCTCTCTGTCTATAGATTTCAAATGTATTTTTAAATGGGATTTTAGTCAATAATTTTAGCACGGGATAAATTGTTTAATTGTGTTTTAAGTTATGTACTTTTGTATTTATTGTTCTTATTGTCTTATTTTCCCTGTGCACCGCCCCAGGTCCTTGTGGGGAGAGGGAGCGGTTAATAAATTTGACTATTATTATTATTATTATTATTATTATTATTATTATTATTATTATTATTATTATTATTATTATTATTATTATTATTATTATTAAGCTGTTCCAGAGGTTAATTGTTCTGTCAGGAAATTTCTCCTTAGTTCTAAGTTGCTTCTCTCCTTGATTAGTTTCCACCCATTGCTTCTTGTCCTGCCCTCAGGTGCCTTGGAGAATAGTTTGACTCCCTCTTCTTTGTGGCACCCTCTGAGATATCGGAACACTGCTATCATGTCTCCCCTGGTCCTTCTCCTGGTCCTCCCCTGGTCCTTAAATAAGGACCTCCCCTGGTCCTTAAATACCTTTAGCATTTAAAATGCTAAAGGTATTTAAACAAAAATAAATACCCAGGAGTAGAAAACTCCCTCAAATTAAGCATCAGCATCAATGGCTCTGTCCAAGGCAAATGCTTTTGAAAAACTTATCATAAGTAACGACGGAGAACATGCCAAAGACTCCTTCCTCCTCTTCTTTTCCCCAAACCCCCAAACCCTGTGAGGTGGGTTGGGCTGAGAGAGAGACTCAACTGGCCCGAAGCCACCCAGACGGCTTTCATGGCCAAAGCAGAACTAGAACTCACCATCTCCTAATTCCTAGCCTGGTGCTTTAACCACTAGACCCAGCTGGTACTCCTTGCATTACACCGACAACAGTCGATACAGAAATCCCAGCTTAGCATGCAATGATGCCTCCTGAGTCCACTTAATTATCTTAGCGGGTAAAAAGATTCTCTGAGATTTGGTTTTCCTTTAGTTTCCAACTGTTACCCTCCGTGCCCATTCTCACATTCTATTTGCTTTCCGCAACTCTGTAGGGATTCTCCATCATCTGGGTCACGGTTTTTCCCGAAGGTGCTTTTTCAGGAGGCCACTGGACTTTCTCGGTTTTTCTTTGGAAGAGGTTTCGCTTCTCCTCCGAGAAGCTTCTTCAGCTCTGGCTGGAGGTTGTGGAATGGAAGGATTTATACTCCTTGCAGGCAGCTGGTCATTTGCGTCCTTTTAGAGCAGTGTTTCTCAACCTTGGCGACTTTAAGTCCTGTGGGCTTCAACTCCCAGAATCCCCTGGGGGATTCTGGGAGTTGAAATCCACAGGACTTAAAGTCGCCACGGTTGAGAAACACCATTTTAGAGGTTTGTTGAAGCACTTAGAGATTTATCTCAGGTGTGCTCAGGGTCACCTGAGTACCGTAGACACTTGCTTTCTACAGTGACTTTCCACAGGTTAAACAGGTAGATAGCCCAGCCCTAAAGAGAAGTAAGCAGCAACATCCATCGTCCCCCACCCCCAATAAGAACTGAAGAAGTTTCCTGGGTGAGAAGCGAAACATTTCTTTTCTTCTTCCTCAAGGTGAAAAAACAAACAGTCCAGTTGCCTTTTTAAAGAAAAAAGCAAACTTAAGAGACAATTGTGGGCCACTTTCACAAGAATCAGCAAACATCCCTAAAACACTGGGCTCCGTGGTCACCTGAGATTGGGGCTGTAGGAGAGTTTGTCTGGTTTTTTATTTGCTGAATTTCATTACTAGCTTCAGTTACCTCTTCATGCTAACAAAGTTAGAAACCTGAGATCCATCTATTCTCTGACACTCAAGCTCCATGATGCTAACTGCAACTCAAATGTACCCCCAATAAGAGAGAATATTTGCAGCCCAGGGGTGAAATGAGGGGTCCTTGGGGGCTCTCTGGGGTTGTTTTCTTGCAGACGTTTTCATTCGTTCATTAGACCTAGTTAGAGCGATGAAATGTCTACAAGAAAACAAGGAAGCTCACAGAGCACCCAGGACCTCTCACCTCAAATGTGATTGGATTATTACTGCACCGCAAATGCTGGTAGCCTCTGAATCTCTGGACCTCCGAATACACTTGCAGGAAACAACCATCTTTCTTTCTCTGACAATCTTCCACCCCCTCTTTTAAGCCCAGCCAGCTCTAGCGTGAGCATGACATAAGCTTATCAATGGCTCTGTTCTGTTATCCATCATGGGATACACAGAGACAGAGAGAGACAGAGAGAGAGAGAGAGAGAGAGAGAGAGCAAGGGAACAACAAAGACCTACAGAAGGAGTCCACCACAGTTTTGACTCAGAAGACACTCCTGAAAGAATACAGAAGAAGAAGAAGGATTGGAAGGGACCTGAGAGATCTTCTATCTAGCCCAAGCCCAAGACCATTCTAGCAAACAGCTGTCCAGTCTTCACTTAAAGGTGATGGAAACTCACCATTTCTGGAAGCAAGCTGGTTAAAGAAGTGGGGTTGCCCAGTGTTATTATTATTACATTTATAGGCCGCCCATTTCCCTATCAAGCCACTCTGAGTGGCTTCCAACATCGTAAAATGGCAAGATAACACCACCCGAACATTACAAAACATTCAGAACACAGGAGGTTAAACATGAAAAAGGAGGATTGTCAGAGTGGGGTTTCCCCTTCACCAGAGGGGAGCACAGAAGGCACAATCCCC
This sequence comes from Rhabdophis nuchalis, assembly GCA_039707465.1. Classification (NCBI taxonomy): domain Eukaryota; kingdom Metazoa; phylum Chordata; class Lepidosauria; order Squamata; family Natricidae; genus Rhabdophis; species Rhabdophis nuchalis. The sequence continues at coordinate 12,214,165 of CM077643.1, read as the reverse complement.
CCCCCCCAGAAGTCCATTCAGAAGAGCACCCACCCATCTTCTGAAATGTAATAATACTAATAATTGTCTATGGAGATTGTCAGCCATCCAGGTCACGGTTGTCCCAAAGCTGGCTTTTTTTTTTTCAAGAGGCAACTGGACTTGTTGGTTTTTTCTTCTTTGAAGACATTTTTGCTTCTCATCCAAGAAGCTTCTTCAGCTGACGAGAAGAAGAAAAGCCAGAAAGTCCAGTTGCCTCTTTGGGGACAATACAAATAATTGTTAACAATTGATATTTTTACAGTATTTTCATTCAAATTGCATACCTCTATCCTTTTGAACACCCTAACCCACCCACTTAACAGAGTTATTTTACCCCCTGTGGCAAGATGGGTGGCTAACAAATTTTTACAAAGAGATAATAATTCATTACGTTCATTACTGCCACTGATTCCCAGCGATCCTGGGCAGGTTTGACCCCCGTCTGATGGGCCAAAATCCACCTGAACATCCATTCAGAAGAACACTCGTCGGTTTCTCAAATCCAATAGCACTAATAATTACTAATTTATACTTTTTACACTCTTTTATTCAAATTATATACGCATATTATATAGTTTTATCCTTTCGGACACCCTAAACTACCCACAGTTAGAGAGTTATTTTACCCCCTGTGGCAAGATGGGTGGCTAACAAATGGAATAAAATAAATCATTCATTAGATTCACCTTACCACCGATTCCCTGGCAGGTTTGATCCCCCGTCCTGTCGGGCCAAAACCCAAAAGGAGACCTTCCTAAACATCCCCATCGGCTTCTCAAATCCAACAACACTAATAATCATTAGCAGTATACTTTTAACACTCTTTTAAGTTTTACTTTATTGTCACTGCATCTTGTACAATGAAATTAAATGCCCTCTCCAGTGCACATCATACATAAGAAAACTATAAAACAAACACACACACACACACAATCCTTCACATTCTATAGCACTGAATTGAAAACCAATACTGCATTAGTATTGTACTATACTTTATTTATAAAATAAATAAATAAATAAAATAAACTCCAGGGGGAAGTGCTCATGTCCGTTTCAAAGCTGAAGAGCCAGTGCTGTCCGAAGACGTCTCCATGGTCATGTGGCCGGAATCAATGCCGACGCTGTTCCCTTCCCACCAAAGGGAAGGTGGTTCCTATTTTTCTACTTGCATTTTTTACGTGCTTTCGAACTGCTAGGTTGGCAGAAGCTGGCCGAAGTCACGGGAGCTCACTGTTACTTGGTACTAGGGATTCGAACCGCCAAACTGCCGACCTTTCTGATCACCAAGCTCAGCATCTTAGACACTGAGCCATGGTGTCCCTTATGATTAGTCCCTTAATAATGATTAGCAGTATACTTTTTACACTCTTTTAAGTTTAAGTTTACTTTATTGTCATTGCGCCCTGTGCGACGACCTTAAACGTTCATCTTCAGTGTTCATCTTATATAAGAAAACTATAAAAAAACAAAACAAAAAAACCCATCCTTCCCCTTCCACACCACTGAACTGAAACCCCCTGATACTGCATTAGTATTGCCCTACACCAAGGGTCTGCAAAGTTGGCTCTTTTAAGACTGGTGGACTTCAACTCCCAGAAAGCTGGCTGGGGAATTCTGGGAGTTGAAGTCCACCAGTCTTAAAAGAGCCAACTTTGCAGACCCCTGCCCTACACGTTATTTTGTTCATAAAATATACTACACTACCTATTTTATTCTAATCATATACGCGTTTTGTACAGTTTTATTTAAAAAAATATTTTTATTAATATTTTAATATCACGAATCACCCACAAATACAAACTTTACCCTGCTTTTTACACCCAATCAATGGAAATAAAACCAATCATAATTCTTCATCCGATTCATTATTGCCCCCCATTTTTCTCCCCCAGCCATCCTGGGTGGGTTTCCTCCCCCTCCTCACCTATCCCCCCACCCACCCACCCACCCTTGGGGCAAACCCAAAGGAAGAAGCTTTTTAACCAGGGCTGGCTTGAAATGGCACCCCTCACATTTCCCCCCCCTTATTTTGGGGGTTATTTTAGAAGGGGAGGGGGCGGTTGGGGGTTGCTTGGGTGGGGGGGGGAGGGGCGGCCTTCATTCGAGAGACCCTTCAGCGGGATGGGGGTTTCCAAGCGGCCCTTGTAGAGAGGGAAGGGGGGAAGAGTGATCCCCTCACAATGTGGGGGAGGGGGGAAAAGGGGGTCTTTGAGGGGGAGCCTTCCTTTCAAGCCCCCCCCCTCTTCATTTCCCCCAGGGCTGAGCATTGGAGGGGGGAGGGAAATCGCGGGGGGGGGAGGGCGACTCCATCCCAAAAGGGGGAGGGGAAAGGGGGGGTCTTACCTTCCTTTCAAGCCCCCCCATACCCTTCATTTCCTTCAGGCTTGAACAGAGGCGAGGGGGGGTGTCAACAGGCCCTTGGGGGGGGGGAGGGAAAGGGACGACCCCCTCCCAAGGGGGGGAGGGGAAAGGGGGGTCATTGAGGTGGGGGGCTTCCCTGCCTTTGAACCCCCCCACACAGCCTTCATTTCCCCCAGGGCTGAGCAGTGGAGGGGGGGGGGAATCGCGGGGGGAGGGAGGGCGACCCCCTCCCAAGGGGGGAGGGAAAAGGGGGGGTCATTGAGGTGGGGGGGCTTCCCTTCCTTTCAACCCCCCCCCACATCCTTCATTTCCTTCAGGCTTGAGCAGAGGCGAGGAGGGGGGGTGTCAACCGGCCCTTGCGGGGGGGGGGGGAAAGGGGTGACCCCCTCCCAAGGGGGGGGGTCATTGAGGTGGGGGGGCTTCCCTTCCTTTCAAACCCCCCCCACACCCTTCATTTCCTTCAGGCCTGAGCAGGGGCGAGGAGGAGGGTGGGGGGGTTCCAACCGGCCCTTGCGGGGGGAGGAGGGGAAAAGAGGGGGGGTCTTTGAGGTGGGGAGGGGCTTCCCTTCCATTCAACCCCTCCCCCTACCCTCCATCTCCTTGGGGGGGGCGGGGCGAGAGGCCTGAGGCGGGGGGGGGAGGGTTCCCCTCAGGGCCTCTTCCCTCCCCCCCTCAAAGAGCCTCCCTCCCTCCGTCTTCCCCGTCGCCGCCGCCTCAGGCCCACCTTTGAAGAGATAGTCGTACTCGTCGTCGCGGGTGCCCATGGCGGCGCTGGGCCCGTCCCTCTCGAGGAGGAGGCGGAGGCGGAGGAGGCGGAGGCCTAGCCGAGGCGAGCCGGGGGCCGGAGCGATGAGCGCCAGCGACGCCTGACAGGATTTGCCGTCGCCGCCTCCCCTCAGGCAGAGGCAGAGGCGGGCGAAGGGCGGGGCCGGCGCGGGGATGACGCCGCGCGAAGGACAGCCCGCTCCGCCTATCGCAGGCGGGGAAGGCGGGACGAAGCCCCGGCGGGCACCGCCCAGTCCTCGGGCAGCGCGAGACGCGCCGGGGACCAATCGGCGGGCCGCAAAGGGCGCGAGGGGGGGGGGAGAGAGAGAGAGAGAAGGAGTGGGTGGAGCCGCTCGCGAGGGGGCGGGGCTTCGGCCCATCTGCCGGTTCGAAAAGGAAAGCGGCCCCGCCCCCTTCTCCTCCCCTCTCCCCCCTTTAGGATTTCAAGAGAGAGAGAGAGAGGGATGGATGGATGGATGGATGGATAGATAAAGGATGGATGGATGGAATAGGTTCCCAAACTTGGCAACTTTAAGACTTGTGGACTTCAACTCCCAGAATTCTCCAGCCATCAAAGCTCCGCCTGCAAAGCTGGCTGGAGAATTCTGGGAGTTGAAGTCCACAAGTCTTAAAGTTGCCAAGTTTGGGAACCTCTGGAATAGACGGATGAATGGATAGAGCAATATATTCACATAGCGATGGATGGAGGGACGCAGGGAGGGGCAGATAAGGCATGGATGGATCAACACGTGCGTGGCAGATGGATGACAGCTGGACGATGGATGGATGGGCGGACAGCCAGACAGAGAGAGACCGATAATAGATGGACGGATAGGTCAATATGGGCATAGATAGGATAATCTAGATAGATCGATAGTTAAATTGATTGATTAGATACATACTTACTTTATTCACATTTCTATACCGTTCTATGTCCCTTGTGGGGACTCAGGGCGGTGCACAGAAGAGATAAAAACAGGCAGACATATAAATATAGGATAAAATACAATTAAATATGATAAATCTGTCCTAAAATTATTAAAAACTATTAAAACGATAGATAGGATAGATAAGAGATAGATAAGAAGGTAGGTAGGTAGGTAGAGGAGAGATTATAGATTAGATAGATAAGATATTTATGTAGATAGATAGATGGATGGATGGATGGATGGATGGATGGATGGATGGATGGATGGATGGGGATGGGTGATGGATGGATGGATGAGAGTGAGATGATAGACAGATGGACAGATGGAGGGATAGAGAAGATAGATAGATAGATAGATAGATAGATAGATAGATAGATAGATAGATAGATAGATAGATAGATAGATAGATAGATAGATAGATAGATGGGATAGATAGATAGATAGATAGATAGATAGATAGATAGATAGATAGATAGATAGATAGATAGATAGATAGATAGATAGATAGATAGATAGATAGATAATAATAATAATAATCGAATTTATTAACCGCTCCCTCTCCCCACAGGGACCCGGGGCGGTGCACAGGGAAAAATAAAACAATAAGAACAATAAATACAAAAGTACATAACTTAAAACACAATTAAACAATTTATCCCGTGCTAAAATTATTGACTAAAATCCCATTTAAAAATACATTTGAAATCTATAGACAGAGAGACTATCCAAGGCCGGCCAGTCGAAAAAGATGGGTCTTCAGTTTCATACGGAAGGAGCGGAGGTCCGTGGTCGTTCTGATATCGGGGGGAAGGTCGTTCCAGAGGGCCGGGCCCGCAACAGAGAGAGCCCTTCCCCTGGGCGTCACCCGCTGACAAAGTCTAGCGGATGGCACCCGGAGAAGTCCCTCTCTGTGGGAGCGAATAGGCCGTGAGGATGTATGGGGCAGATAGATAGATAGATAGATAGATAGATAGATAGATAGATAGATAGATAGATAGATAGATAGATAGATAGATAGATAGATAGATAGATAGATAGATGGGATGATCCGGAGAAGAACACGGCTCCTGACAATCGAAGGCTGGGGCCTCCAGTATGGTTGGCATTATTATATTTGGCCCGGTTCTGAGCGACCCAAACACTTCTATGACCATCTTGTTCGTAGGACCTTGAGCTATACTTGGGAGAAGTTGAGGAGGAAGATATATTTGAAGGTGCCGTGTTGGATCTCTACTCAGGAAGCCCTTGTCTATCCAACACGGTATAGAGGGGAGAAGATCTTGACATATGAGGAGATCTTAAGATGCACAGGGGAATTTTGAAGACCAGGGAAATATTAGCCTCGCAAGGATACCATATGGATTGGTGGCCATACTCCCAGATATTCTCAAGATACAAAAAAGATCAGAAGACTGAAGGGATATATCCCTATAAGCAAGAACTGGCCATGGCTCTTTTTGGGAAAGAGAAAGGGATGCTCTCCAAGTGTTACGCATATCTATCGTTATTAGACGTAGGGGAGGAAGTGGTTAAAGACCGCATGATTGCTTGGGGACGGAACATAGGACGCACACTGGATTTTCAAAGCTGGGAAGAAATCTGGTTCAAAAACATGAAATTGACCATGGCAGCTTCATATAAGGAGAATATATATAAAATGATATATCGGTGGCATCTACCCCCAGCAAGACTTGCCAGAATGTTCCTTGGGACCTTGCCTAATTGCTGGAAATGTGGCCACAGAGAGGGGACCTATTTCCATCAGTGGTGGACCTGCCCAATGGCGATTAAATACTGGAAAAAGATCAGGCAGTGGTTAATAGAAATTACCCAACATCGATTAGAGTTGAAACGGGAAACCTTCCTGTTAGGACTTAAACTAGAAAGTCACTTGTCTAAAATACTTTAAGTTCTCCTGCTTGAGCAGGGGGCTGGATTAGAAGACCTCCAAGGTCCCTTCCAAATTCTCTTCCCTTCCCTTCCGTTAACATATACATACATACATACATACATACATACATACATACATACATACATACATACATACATACATACATACATTATAGATAGATAAATGGATGGATGGATGGATGGATGGTTTTCCCCCAAACGCCATCACTCTGCTAAACCAATAATTGCCTCAACACTGTCAAACTATCTACTAAGACTCTATTATTATTATTATTCTCTTCCTTCCAATGACCCACCTCCTTTTTCTACTTATGACTATAACGTTTTTGCTTGTATCTTTACGAGTTATATTGTTTTATCTAGCTTCCTAGTATGATTTGATTGCTCTTTAGTAACCTATGGCTATCCCTAGGTGCTGTATCTTATGATTCCTGATGAGTGCATTTTATTTTTCCTTATGGACACTGAGGGCAGGTGCATGAGGGACAGATTCCTTGTGTGTCCAGCCACACTTGGCCAACAAAGAATTCTATTCTATATTCTAAAATTCCTTGACAAAAGATCCCAAGTCCTGGCAGGCCCACCAGGGGGCGCCATGGCACCCTTCATTCCAAGAATCTTTGTCCCTTTCCAGTTTTCAAGCAGGTTCCAGGAGAGGAGAAGAGAGGAGAGGATGCAAAGAGAAAAGAAGAGAAGAGAATTTAGAGTAGAATAGAATGGAATGGAACAGTATGGAACAAAATGGAAGGGACGGAAAGGGAAGGGAAGGGAGGGAAGGGAAGGGAAGGGAAGGGAAGGGAAGGGAAGAGAAGAGAAGAGAAGAGAAGAGAAGAGAAGAGAAGAGAAGAGAAGAGAAGAGAAGAGAAGAGAAGAGAAGAGAAGAGAAGAGAAGAGAAGAGAAGAGAAGAGAATTTAGAGTAGAATAGAATGGAATGGAACAGAATGGACCAAAAAGGAAGGGAAGGGAAGGGAAGGGAAGGGAAGAGAAGAGAAGAGAAGAGAAGAGAAGAGGAGAGAAGAGAAGAGAAGAGAAGAGAAGAGAAGAGAAGAGAATTTAGAGTAGAATACAATGGAATGGAATGGAACAGTATGGAACAAAATGGAAGGGACGGAAAGGGAAGAGGATGGGAAAGAAGGGAAGGGAAGGGAAGGGAAGAGAAGAGAAGAGAGGAGAAGAGAAGAGAAGAAGAGAATTTGGGTAGAATAGAATGGAATGGAACAGAATAGAATAGAACAAAAGGGAAGGGAAAGGGAAGAGGAAGGGAAAGGGAAGGGAAGAGAAGAGAAGAGAAGAGAATTTGGGTAGAATAGAATGGAATGGAACAGAATAGAATAGAACAAAAGGGAAGGGAAGGGAAGGGAAAGAGAAGAGGAGAGGAGAGACGATAAAGAAGAGAAGAAAATAAACAGAATAACAGAAGGGACCATGGGGGTCTTCTAGTCCAACCCTCTGCCTGTACCATTTCAGACCAATGGTTGTGCAAGGGTTGGAGCATTCACAACTTCTGAAGGAAAGCTCTTCCAGTGGTTAATCATTCTCAGTGTCAGAAAATTCCTCCTCACTTCCAAGTTGCTTCTCTCCTGGATTAGTTTCCACCCATTGCTTCTTGTTCTGCCCTCAGGTGCTTTGGAGAATAGCTTGACTCCCTCTTCTTTGGGGCAACCCCTGAGATATTGGAAGACTGCTATCATGTCTCCCCTGGTCCTTCTTTCCATTAAACTAGACCTATCCAGCTCCTGCAACCGTTCTTCACATGTTTTAGTCTCTAGTCCCCTAATCATCTTGGTTGCTCTTCTCTGCACTCTTTCCAGAGTCTCCACATCTTTTTTTTACAGCATGGCAACCAAAACTGGACATAGTATTCTAAGTGTGGCCTTCCCAAGGCATAAGGCTGTCCACAGCGTTTGCGTGACTCAGCCCCAAATAATTTGCAATTATTGCCCCCTCCGTCCCCTGGTCAGTCTGATTTCAGGCCAGTCTAAAGTCCCATCACCAGAGGCTTAATAATAATTAACTGCATTTTCCACGACAGTCCCAGATTTCGCTCGTTCACATTTAAAAAGGCCTGAAAAGATCATATTTTTCACCCGAGGCTATTAAGATGTTGTTTTTTTGGTTTTGCTGCCATTTTCTACGCTTTAAAGCAGGGGTCTCCAACCTTTGCAACTTTAAGTCTGAAGGACTTCAGCTCCCAGAATTCTCCAGCCAGCAAAGCTGGCTGGAGAATTCTGGGAGCTGAAGTCCTTCAGACTTAAAGTTGCAAAGGTTGGAGACCCCTGCTTTAAAGGGTAAATTGGATGTGATGTTGGAAGACAGCGGTGATGCGATGCCTATATTTTGCGAGATAAAAGTCCACTTTTTAAAGAAAAGTCAACCTGTTGACAGGGCATTTGATGTGTGCAAAATATTAAGCTATTAACGAGCAAAGCACATTTTGACTTCGTGCGTTCTGCAAAGCTAGCCATTCAGAACGGCTTAGTGAAGTCATCGGCAGGTTGACTTCAATGGGACTCCAGGCTAATCCTGTAATGGAGCTCTTGGGGCCGGTAATCCTCCCCAGTGAAGGGCTCAGCTGAAATTAAACAGATTCATCCATTTCTTTTTATTCCAGGGATGAGTCAGACAGGGGAACTCAGCCGAATAAGCCAAAAGCTTGGGATAAAATTACATCGGAGGCTTCCTTATGCACATCCAGCACTCTGGAGTTGGCCCTGGGGCTGCAGGACTCCGGGGAAATACAGGTAGACTGCGCCGTCATTGGAGGCTTTTAAGAAGAGGCTGGACTTCTGAAATAATATGGGGCAGAGGTCTTCAAAACTTGTCAACTTTAAGACTTGCGGACTTAAAGTTGGCTGGGGGAATTCTGGAAGTTGAAGTCCGCAAGTCTTAACGTTGACAAGTTTGGGGACCCCTGGTATAAGGTCTGTTAGGATACTCATCCTGATGTTGGGTTGACAATATATATAAACCAGGATTCTTAAAGAGTATATGTAACTTTAAGGACTATGTGAAATCTGACTGGCTGTGCTTCCCAGCTTAATCATAAAAAGCAGCTGGAAACACAGTTCATTCCCTTTTTGCTTTCCTTTGCTTCCTGAATGCCACTGAGGAGGAGCTGAACCTGAACACGGAAGAAGAGCATCATTGTTTTGTTCCGATTGATTGAAGTAAAGTGGCTCTCGACTGCTCCCCCACTGAAGGCTCTTAAGATTGGGCAGCTTCTTTGTGTGAATTGGCCTAGCTTCCCGCTTGAGCAGGGGGTTGGACTAAGTGACCTCCAAGGACCCTTCCAACTCTATTGTTATTTAGAATTACGAGCACAACTGAGCCCAGCATTACTTTTGCCAAGGGAGACAACTGCATCTTGCCCCATTTGCCACAGTTGTTAAGCGAATCACTGTGCTTGTTAAATGACATGGTCGTTAAGTGAATCTGGCTTTGCTCATCAGAAAGTCAGAAAAAGGAATCACGTGACCCCAGGACACTTTGACCGTCTCTTGTGGCCCGCCAATGGTCAGCAAAGCTGGCAGCAGATTTGGACAGTTGAGGAGGTAGGGGAGGAAGATGGGCCAGTCCTGGAGTCTGGGGAAGGCTCTGTGTCGGAGGCAGAGATGGGGCCAGGGCCGTCCGACAGTTATCAGCTGCCTTCAGAGTCAGACATCAGTGAGGCAGAAGAACAGCTGGAGCCTGTTCCCAGGGTGCGCATGCGCAGAGCTGCCAGACAAAGGGAACAGCTAAAGAATAGGGGTCGACTTGGGAGGAAGGCCACAGGTGGACGATGAAGGTCCCCTCCCAGAGGAAATAAAAGAGGAGCGCCAGGGGAGTGGGGTTTGCAGGACGCAATTAGTTCAATCATTGGTTCGTGACTCTCCGAGACTCCTGGCCAAGTTTTGCAGATCTCGGCCTGGCAGCTCTCCAAGCCAGAGAAGGTCTGTGACCGTAAATCCTCCCTCGAAAGACTCTGCCGGATGGGAAGGAGCAGAATCCACAGTCAATTAATAAAAGGGTTTTTTGTCCAGACAAGGAGTTTGCTTCAGGCTCTTCCGCCGCTCACTCGAGACATACTTTTCCCAGCAAGCTGGACTAGCTTAGAATTCAGACCTAGGTACGACAGAGCTCCAGCGAAATTAGAAAATGGTTGATAGGTTTTAATGGGAATTTTAGCACAGGCTTGTAATTTAATTTCTTTTTAACTTATTGTAATTGTTGTTATCTATTTATTGTGGTTTTTAATTTCCTGTGCACCGCCCTGAGTCCGTCTCGATGGAGATAGATGCGGTTTACAAATCGAAATAAATTGAAATTGAAATTGGGAAGCCTCGGTTATACCGTCATAAATGTGATTTTGTGGTCAAGCGTTTGAATGTTGATCATGTGACGAGGATGCTGCAGTGGTCAGGTGGAAAACGGTCACTATTTTCACGGCCATTGTGACTTTGGACAGTCACTAAATGAACGGTTGTAGCTCGAGGACTACCTGAAGTCTGTTCCCCTGTGCTTCCCGGAAGTCTGCACTGTTACTTGGACAAAGCAACCTTCCTTACAACGAGAAATTAAGTGGGCGAAATGCAGAAGATGTCTCGTTTGTCCACGTCATTTTGTGGGAACCACGGCCATTGTCCAGGGTGGGGTTCCTGGGAGGCCCCCACCAGTGCCCACCTTGTTCCCCTTTCTGGGTCTGCTGATGGGCGAGATGCATCCGTCTAGAGCAGTGTTTCGCAATTGCGGCAACTTTAAGATCGGTGGACTTCAACTCCCAGAATTCCCTAGCTTGAAATGCTCGCTGGGAAATGATGGGAGTTCAAGATACAATAATACATTAGCAGAGTTGGAAGGGACCTTGTAGGTCTTCTAGTCCAACCCTCTGCGTGGGCAGGAACCTAATACCATTTCAGACAAATGGCTATCTAACATCTTCTTAAAGACTTCCAGGGTTGGGGCATTCACAACTTCTGGAGGCAAGCTGTTCCAGAGGTTAATTGTTCTTACTGTCAGGAAATTTCTCCTTAGTTCTAAGTTGCTTCTCTCCTTGATTAGTTTCCACCTATTGCTTCTTGTCCTGCCCCCAGGTGCCTTGGAGAATAGTTTGACTCCCTCTTCTTTGTGGCACCCTCTGAGATATCGGAACACTGCTATCATGTCTCCCCTGGTCCTTCTCTTCATCAAACTAGACATACCCAGTTCCTGCAACCGTTCTTCATATGTTTGAGCCTCCAGTCCCCTAATCATCTTGGTTGCTCTTCTCTGCACTCTTTCCAGAGTCTCCACGTCTTTTCTACATCGTGGCAACCAAAACTGTATGCAGTATTCCAAGTGTGGCTTTCCCAAGGCCTTATAAAGTGGCATTAACACTTCATGTGATCTAGATTCTCTCCCTCTGTTGATGCAGCCTAGAACTGTGTTGGCTTTTTTGGCAGCTGCTGCACACGGCTGGCTCATATTTAAATGGTTGTCCACTAGGATTCCAAGATCCCTCTCACAGTTGCTACTATTGAGCAAGGTACCACCTATACTGTCCCTGTGCATTTCGTTTTTCTTGCCTAAATGTAGAACCTTACTTTTTTCACAATTGAATTTCATTTTATTAGATAGTGCCCAATGTTCAAGTCTGTCAAGATCCTTCTGTATCTTAAGCCTCTCTTCTGGAGTTTTGGCTATTCCTGCCAGCTTGGTGTCGTCTGCAAACTTGATGAGTTCCCCATTTATCCCCTCATCCAAATCATTGATCAAGATGTTGAAGAGTCCTGGGCCTAAAACAGAGCCTTGGGGGACTCCACTGCATACTTCCTTCCATGTAGATGCAGTTCCATTGCAGTTCAATTGAGGATCTTAAAGTTGTTGAAACACTGCAGCTAATCCTCAACTTACGGCCAGAATGCAGCCCAAAAAATGTCTGTTGCTAAGTGAAACATTTGTTACGTAAATTTTCCCCATTTTACGACCCGTCGCTAAGCGAATCACTGCAGTTGTTAAGTTAGCGACATAGTTGTTAAGTCAACACGGCTTCCCCATGGACTTGGCTTGTCGGGGGGTCGAGGTTGTCCTTGATTTAATGACCACAATGGAGCCCAACATTGCCATTGCTAAGCTGCACAGTCGTTAAGTGAGTTTTGCCCCATTTTACGACCTTTCTTAATTGTTAAGTGAATCGCTGCTGTTACTGACTTAAAACTCAGTTGTTAAGTGAATCTGAAGTTTGCTCATCTGTTGGTCGCAAAAGGGGATTGCGTGACCCCGGGGACGCTGCCACCGTCATAAATACGAATCAGTGGCTAAGCACCTGAATTTTGATTATGCGACCATAGGGATGCTGCAACAGTCCTAAGTGTGAACGTCACTTTCTTCAGTGCTCTTGTAAGTTCAAACGGTCACTAAATAAAACTGTTGTAAGTCAAGGACTAACTGCACTCTAGACAATTTCTTTCTCAGGGTCATGTCCTATTGTTCTAACAAAGACTAGATGACCTCCTAGCCTCTAGGTGCCCAAATCCTGAATTTCAGAGACTTAAAAAGTTTTTTTTCCCCATGGCATGTATCACCCTCAATCTTCCGGTCAGGTGGAGCGTTTGAACAAGGACTGTCTAGACCAGGGCTGGGCAAACTTTGCAACTTTAAGTCTGAAGGACTTCAGCTCCCAGACTTCTCCAGCCAGCAAAGCTGTCAGTGTCAGGGCCTGGGCCAGGGGTCTCCAACCTTTGCAACTTTAAGTCTGAAGGACTTCAGCTCCCAGACTTCTCCAGTCAGCAAAGCTGTCAGTGTCAGGGCCTGGGCCAGGGGTCCCCAACCTTTGCAACTTTAAGTCTGAAGGAGTACAGCTCCCAGACTTCTCCAGCCAGCAAAGCTGTCAGTGTCAGGGCCTGGGCCAGGGGTCTCCAACCTTTGCAACTTTAAGTCTGAAGGACTTCAGCTCCCAGACTTCTCCAGCCAGCAAAGCTGTCAGTGTCAGGGCCTGGGCCAGGGGTCTCCAACCTTTGCAACTTTAAGTCTGAAGGACTTCAGCTCCCAGACTTCTCCAGCCAGCAAAGCTGTCAGTGTCAGGGCCTGGGCCAGGGGTCTCCAACCTTTGCAACTTTAAGTCTGAAGGACTTCAGCTCCCAGACTTCTCCAGCCAGCAAAGCTGTCAGTGTCAGGGCCTGGGCCAGGGGTCTCCAACCTTTGCAACTTTAAGTCTGAAGGACTTCAGCTCCCAGAATTCTCCAGCCAGCAAAGCTGTCAGTGTCAGGGCCTGGGCCAGGGGTCTCCAACCTTTGCAACTTTAAGTCTGAAGGACTTCAGCTCCCAGACTTCTCCAGCCAGCAAAGCTGTCAGTTGCAGGGCCTGGGCCAGGGGTGCCCAACCTTTGCAACTTTAAGTCTGAAGGACTTCAGCTCCCAGACTTCTCCAGCCAGCAAAGCTGTCAGTGTCAGGGCCTGGGCCAGGGGTCCCCAACCTTTGCAACTTTAAGTCTGAAGGACTTCAGCTCCCAGAATTCTCCAGCCAGCAAAGCTGTCAGTGTCAGGGCCTGGGGTCTCCAACCTTTGCAACTTTAAGTCTGAAGGACTTCAGCTCCCAGACTTCTCCAGCCAGCAAAGCTGTCAGTGTCAGGGCCTGGGCCAGGGGTCTCCAACCTTTGCAACTTTAAGTCTGAAGGACTTCAGCTCCCAGACTTCTCCAGCCAGCAAAGCTGTCAGTGTCAGGGCCTGGGCCAGGGGTCTCCAACCTTTGCAACTTTAAGTCTGAAGACTTCAGCTCCCAGACTTCTCCAGCCAGCAAAGCTGTCAGTGTCAGGGTCTGGGCCAGGGGTCTCCAACCTTTGCAACTTTAAGTCTGAAGGACTTCACCTCCCAGACTTCTCCAGCCAGCAAAGCTGTCAGTGTCAGGGCCTGGGCCAGGGGTCTCCAACCTTTGCAACTTTAAGTCTGAAGACTTCAGCTCCCAGACTTCTCCAGCCAGCAAAGCTGTCAGTGTCAGGGCCTGGGCCAGGGGTCTCCAACCTTTGCAACTTTAAGTCTGAAGGACTTCAGCTCCCAGAATTCTCCAGCCAGCAAAGCTGTCAGTGTCAGGGCCTGGGGTCTCCAACCTTTGCAACTTTAAGTCTGAAGGACTTCAGCTCCCAGACTTCTCCAGCCAGCAAAGCTGTCAGTGTCAGGGCCTGGGCCAGGGGTCTCCAACCTTTGCAACTTTAAGTCTGAAGGACTTCAGCTCCCAGACTTCTCCAGCCAGCAAAGCTGTCAGTGTCAGGGCCTGGGCCAGGGGTCTCCAACCTTTGCAACTTTAAGTCTGAAGACTTCAGCTCCCAGACTTCTCCAGCCAGCAAAGCTGTCAGTGTCAGGGCCTGGGCCAGGGGTCTCCAACCTTTGCAACTTTAAGTCTGAAGGACTTCAGCTCCCAGACTTCTCCAGCCAGCAAAGCTGTCAGTGTCAGGGCCTGGGCCAGGGGTCCCCAACCTTTGCAACTTTAAGTCTGAAGGACTTCAGCTCCCAGAATTCTCCAGCCAGCAAAGCTGTCAGTGTCAGGGCCTGGGCCAGGGGTCTCCAACCTTTGCAACCTTAAGTGTGAAGGACTTCAGCTCCCAGACTTCTCCAGCCAGCAAAGCTGTCAGTGTCAGGGCCTGGGCCAGGGGTCTCCAACCTTTGCAACTTTAAGTCTGAAGGACTTCAGCTCCCAGACTTCTCCAGCCAGCAAAGCTGTCAGTGTCAGGGCCTGGGCCAGGGGTCTCCAACAAACTTCTCCAGCAAACAAACTTCTCCAGCAGACTTCTCCAGCAAAGCTGGCTGGAGAAGTCTGGGAGCTGAAGTCCTTCAGACTTAAAGTTGCAAAGTTTGCCCACCCTTGGTCTAGAAAAGCTTCGACAAATTATTATTATTTTTTTAAATTGTCTCGTCTTATCGCCAAAAAGAATCCGAACATGAAAAGAAAAAAAATATCCCATCGTTTTTAATTATTATTCATCAAAGCCGAAAAGACATATCACTGACCACAAAGTGTCACACATCTAAGTATAAAAAGATTTTTTTTTTTTTACAAAACAAAGCGAGGAGGAAGAAACAAAAATCTCTCGTCTCTTTTTAAACGGCGAAAACACAGTTTTGTAACGTTTACACGACAATATTCACTCGGCGATGACCCGGGGTTTCGTTTTGGTTTTTTTTTTTAAACAAACAAACAACACATTGGAAAAGAGGGGACGAAAAAACACACGTAACATATAACCACCGAACCCCGAAGACCCTCCCCGGACAACAGTCCTGCGCAAGATGAACCCAGGAGCATTTTAAGTCAATATGACCTAAAGGAGATGCCAAGAGATTGGGAGGTTGTGGAGGGGCATTAAATTCAAGGAGGCCAGTTTGGAAAGTCCGTGACAGAGGCTCCAGCATTGTGTGTACCCCTACATCGGGGTCACATTTGCAGGGGGGGGGAGTGGTTTTTCCCACCCACCCCCATCTCGCCAGCCTCCCCGAGCCGTAGAGCTGTCTCAATGCCTTTGCACGTATATTTTCAGGGGCGCTGGGGGTGGGAGGAAGCCACACCCGTTTTGCATTTGGAGGGGCATGAAAGACGTCCCCACAATCGCAGGAGGCGGAGAGGTGGCGCTCCCCAAATTCCACAACCCAACAGTCCTCCCCCCATGCCCATGCGCTCTTCCCCCAGTTGGCCAGGCTCACCCCCTCCCTTAGAAAGGAATCCCTCCCCTGGGGCACAGCTGCCCAGGCGCTAGAGATGGAGACCAGCTGCGTCTCGCGGGAACGAGGGCAGGGAGAAGCGCCGTGCCCAGTCTCGTGGGGGGAGAGGGAGGGTTTAGGACGCCCGGTCCGGCTCTGCAGGGCGGATCTTCATGGTAGCGGATTGCAGCGGGTAGTAGCGCCCTCTCCAGGTCTTCCAGAAGATGCCTTGCTTTCTCTCGTGCCGCTGCCGTGGGATGGACCGGAAGTATTTGCCGTTCAGGTTGACGTGGCCGCAGTAGCTGAACCACCAGCCTCCTGCAAGGAGAAGAGGAGCAGAAAACGGGAGTCAGCCAGGCATATAAGATGACTGGAGGCGGGATGCCCTTCCGAGACCCCAATACATCCCTCAGACCGATGCGCTCCCACAGAGAGGGCCTCCTCAGGGTGCCGTCGGCTGGACAGTGCCGACTGGCGACACCCAGGGGAAGAGCCTTCTCTGTGGCGGGCCCAGCCCTCTGGAACGACCTACCCCCTGAACTCCGCACCATCTCCGACCTCCGCCTCTTCCGCAAGTGTCTGAAGATACATCTATTCCATCTAGCCGGCCTAGCATAACCTCCATTACTGACTATTAGACAGTTTTAAATTTGGGATTTTTAATTCGGTTTTAGCACAGGATTTTAATACAATAAGTTTTTTAAATTTTTATTATGTTTTGTATGTATTTTAACATTCCTGTGCGCTGCCCTGGGTCCGCTTGGAGAAGGGCGGGGTATAAATATAATTAATAAATATAAATATAATAGGGGAGCACCTCTGTCGACAAGCCAGAGGGAAAGATTACAGACAGTCCTCGGCTTACGGCCACAACTGAGGTCCAAAATTTCTGGTGTTGAGCGAGACATTTGTTGAGTTTTGCCCCATTGAATTGCACTTCTTGCCACTGTTCGAGTTGTGAAATCGGCAACAAGGTTGTTAAGGGAATCTGGCTTCCCACCCCTTGATTTTGCCTGTCAGGTCAACAACGGGGATCGTGTGATCCCGGAACCAAGGTTCCGAATTTTGATCCCGTGAGCAATGGGGGGATGCTGCTGGGTCGTAAGTGTGAAACAATGTCGTCAGTCACTGTTTTTCAGTGCCATTGTAATGTCGAATGGACACTAAACGAACTGTTGTTAATTCGAGGACTATCTGCACATTCCAAACTGGGTCAGAAGCTTTGAGAAGATTTTCTCAAGGGTTCTTTGCAGGAAGGATGGGCAGTTCTCGAGTTACGGCCACAATTTCGACGCGAATCAAATCATTACAATAAACTCAAGTCGACTAAAAATTAAGAAATAAAACAAAACGGGGCAAAGTCAATGGAACACGAGGTCTTTTGCTACCATCCTTTTTCTTGGTTTCTAATTCCCGCCGCTAAGCAAGTCACACCCAATTTTATGACCTCTGATCCCACAACTTGTTAAGCAAAATCAGTAAGGGACTCAGGCGGTTGTTAAGTGAATTTGGCCCCAAAGCCGTTCTGGGTCTCTGCTTGGTGCTCGACCTTGGTGCTCGACCAGCAGAGTGCGGTCAAATAAGTCAAGATGGCGGCCGCATCGCTGCATTCAAAGCTCTGCCTGCTTTTTACGGGGCCTCAAGCTTCCATCGCACTCCCAATTCTCAATTCTGGGTCAGATTTTCTCAACCCCATTGCCTTTAAGAGGAGCGGGCTTCGACTTCCTTCCGGTTAGCCGGAGGCGACGGTCGGGTCTTGGACTCATCCGCCGCTTGGTTGCTCCGGCAGTGCCTTCAGGGGCAGGGGGCTCTTGGAAAGAGCCCCCACTGCACGGGCAGCTCGCGGTGAGTCCCTCCACCTCGACGGCTCCTGCCTCGCCCTAGGCGCCGGAGAACGAGTCGCGGGGGGGGAGTTCCTCTTTCGTCCCCTTCGCCGATGGAGAGCCGGAACAGCTGCTGAGATTAAAGACGGGCTGAAAAGCCGGGGCTGAAGGCAACGCCGAGGCTCATGGCTACGGAGTGGATTGTGAGTGATTTTCACTTAATGCTTTCGACTTTCACTTTAAAAGAAGGAGGAGGAGGGAGTTTGTAAAACCCCTCCTCGGAAAGGAAAAAAAGAGGAGCGGGCTTCAACTCCCAAGCTGGGGAATTCTGGGAGTTGAAGTCCGCAGGGTTGGGAAAAAACCCGAAATACCGTTCCCGGGGGTTTGCTCCGCCCGCCGCCACTGACCCGAGAGATGCTTGGCGCAGTTGGTGTCGCCCTTCAGATCGTGGTCGCGATCCCGCGTGGAGAAGGGCAGCTGGGGGAAGTCCCCCATGGCGCTCTCCAGCTCCCCCCGGATGGGTCCCAGGAGGCTGAGGGTGTAGGCCGTCTCCTCCCCGCCCAGCCGGAAGAGGAAGTGGGCTCTCTGAGCGTTGCCTTCCCAATCGCGCAGCTCGACCAGCAGCTGGAAGCGGTCGTCCTTCACCATCCGGTGGATCTTCTCCAAACCCAGCCAGAAGTCCCCTAAAAAAAGGGAAAAAAGCAAAGAGCCCCATGAAAAACCCTCGATTCGGGAGCTGAACAGGGAAGTCCTCGACTTACGACTGCAATGGAGCCCCCCCCCCCATATCTGCTCTTAAGTGAGACGTTTGTTTAGGTCGAGTTTCTACCAATTCTAGTATTCCAGTACTGTATATTCTGGTTTTGAACAGATGAACAAGAGTCGGAAGGGACCTTGCAGGTCATCTAGTCCAACCCCCTGCCCAAGCAGGAGACCCCCCCCCCTACATCTGCCTCTGCCTAGGATCGAACTCACAACCTCCTGATTGGGAGGCGAGAGCTCAGCATATCCTTATTACTATTCCAGTATATTTCCTGCGGTTAAGGGGATTGTTGCCGTGGATAAGTTAAGTTGCCCGGTCGTTAAGTGAATCCGGTTTGATCCATTGACTTTGGCTTGCCGGAAGGGGAATCACATGACCTCAGGGAGACGGCAACGGTCATAAAGACGAAGCATCCGAATTTTGATCTCGGGGGAGGGGGGAGGGATGCTGCAAAGGTCGGAGCTGTGGAAAAATGCCGGTCTTAAGTCCCATTTTTTCAATGCCGCTCTAACTCTGAAAGGTCGCTAAATGGAATTGTTATAAGTCGAGGACTACCTGTATAGTTAATCGCCGACTTATGACCACAATTGGGCAGGAATTTCCACGGCTTAGCCACGGAAATCTTGTGAATTGCACAGATTTCACGGCCTCTTCTGATGCGGTTGCTAAGTGAATCACTGCAGTTAAGCGAAACACCTGGTTACTAAGTGAATCAGGCTCCTTCCAGTAATTTGGCATGTCGGGACAGTCTGGCAAGGGTCTCCTGTGACCTCAATCATTGTAAAGACAATGTTGCTTGCCCAATGCCGGAATGTTGATCCCGTGGCTTTGGGGAATAATGCTGCGATGGTCATAAGTGTGAGGACCGGTCATAAGTGTGAGGACCAGACCTAAGTCATGTCTTTCAGTGCCGTTACAATTACGAACTCAACTAAACGAATGATAGTAAGTTGAGAACTCACCGTTTACTGATGTTTTAACTCCATAAATGAATTTTTGGGAAAAGTTTGAAAGTAGCTTCAAAGCTTAGAATCGACAAATCTCGGGCGCTGCCGCCGGGCGCCTTCCCCAACCCGGTGCCCCCCTCCGTGTGCAAGAATTGGGGGGGGGGGCTCTCATCCCCTTTCACCCACCTGTCAGATTTCCAAAGCCGTCTTTATAAGCATCCCAAAGTCGGTCAAAATCCACCGATCCGTCCGAGCGCCTCTGGATCACGGTCCATCCGCCATCCTCTGCCAGTAGGATTAAGGGCATCAGCGAAGGGGCAAGACCCCGGCTTGGCTTCTGGGCAATTTACCCAGCCCCCACCCCACCCCACAGGACCGCCGTGTAATTCTCCCCACCCCCCCCAAAACAACCATAAGACAGATTCCCTCCACCGATTCTCTGATTTGATTGTGTGGTGGGGTCTTTTCGATGGGTTTTTATTAGAAGCTAGGATCCCAGGGCTGGAAGGGACCCCCGAGGTCTCCTAGACCAACCCCCTGTCGAGGAGGAGACCCTCTCCCATTTCAGACAAATGGCTGTCCAATCACTTAAGAGTCTCCAGTGATGGAGCAGCACAACTTCTGGAGGCAAGTAGTTCCACTGGTTAACTGTCCTTCACTGTCAGGAAATTCGGTTCTCTAGGTTGGGTCTCTCCTGGATTAATTTCCATCCTTTAGATAGGATAAGTGAAGGTAACCTTTATGATCGTTTTTTACACTGAGCACCTTGGCTCACGTTAACAATGACATTCTCTTGCCTGCTCTGAAAAGAATCTCTCTCTCTCTCTCTCTCTCTCTTTCCTTCCATCTATCTTATACACACGCACATATACAAGACACACTCTCTACTCTTCTCTACTCTACATTCCAATAGTCTATTATTTTCTGTTGCGTTCCGTTCCATTCCATATTCCAATATTCTATTCTGTTGTGTTGTTCTGTTGTATTGTATTGTATTCTCTTCCTTATTCTATTCTATTACCTATTCTGTTCTGTACTATTTTATTCTCTTTCTTATTCTATTCTATTCTTATTCTTATTCTAATTTATTCTATGCTATGCTATCTTCTATTCTATTCTATTCCCTATTCTGTTCTGTTCTATTCTATTCCTATATTTTCTTCTCTTCTCGTTTCTCTCCTCTCCCCTCTTCTTTCCATTCTCTATTCTCTGTTCTCTGTTCTGTTCTATTCTATTCTATTCTTATTCTAATTTATTCTATGCTATGCTATCTCCTATTCTATTCTATTCCCTATTCTGTTCTGTTCTATTCTATTCCTATATTTTCTTCTCTTCTCGTTTCTCTCCTCTCCCCTCTTCTTTCCATTCTCTATTCTCTGTTCTATTCTGTTCTGTTCTTATTCTAATTTATTCTATGCTATGCTATCTCCTATTCTATTCTATTCTATTCCCTATTCTGTTGTGTTCTGTTCTATTCTATTCTATGCCTATACTTTCTTCTCTTCTGTTTCTCTCCTCTCCCCTCTTCTTTCCATTCTCTATTCTCTGTTCTATTCTGTTCTGTTCTTATTCTAATTTATTCTATGCTATGCTATGCTATCTCCTATTCTATTCTATTCTATTCCCTATTCTGTTGTGTTCTGTTCTATTCTATTCTATTCCTATACTTTCTTCTCTTCTGTTTCTCTCCTCTCCCCTCTTCTTTCCATTCTCTATTCTCTGTTCTATTCTGTTCTGTTCTTATTCTAATTTATTCTATGCTATGCTATCTCCTATTCTATTCTATTCTATTCCCTATTCTGTTGTGTTCTGTTCTATTCTATTCTATGCCTATACTTTCTTCTCTTCTGTTTCTCTCCTCTCCCCTCTTCTTTCCATTCTCTATTCTATTCTGTTCTATTCTACTCTTTCCTATTCCCATTCTATTCCTATTTCCTGTTCTATTTTATAGTCTATTCCCTTTCTATTCTCTCCTGTCCCGTCTTCTAATCCATTCTGTTCTGTTCTGTTCTATATTCGTTCCGTTCCATTCCACCCTCTCCTACTGACTCTTTTTCCTTTTTGGCAGTGGGAGCAACGCGCCCATCTACCCCGCTCTCTTCCCAAACCCAGTTGGCCAGCTCCCGGCTGTTCAGAGATTCGAACCCCAGACCCTGCACCACCACCACCCCAGCCGAACTTACCCATGTCGCAGAAGGCTTTGAAAGCCGGGGCTCCGGGGGGCTGGATCTCAAAGATCCCGCTGGTCTGCTTCCCCTCGAGGAAGAGTTCGTGACAACCGGACGGAAGCTCTGCAAGGCAAAAGCAAGGAAGCCAGGTTGTCAGGATGGGCTGACCTGCGTGTCACGGAAGCCGCTCGATGGGGCAGAGAGATTCCCTGGCAAAGGAGGGAGGATTTGGGGCCAGTTGTGCAAACCCCGTGGTGGGGATCCAAAACCTTTTCCTACCAGTTCTATGAGAGAGCGCTTTGCATGCGCACCCGTGCGCATCACTCAAAGCCCGCGCTCGGAGTCAGCGCTGGTGAGCCGAGCTGTTGTTGAGCTCCCAGCTGAGTTAAAGGACAAGGGGATATAGGACAGGGAACGGCAGGGGCAGGAGGGCGCGGCCAGCCAGAGGTGGCATTTGCCGGTTCTCCGAACTACAGTAATCCCTCGTTTTCCGCGGCTTCATTTTCCGCGGCTTCAGTGCTTCGCGGGTTTTTCAATAGCAAAAAAAATGCATCGGTAGGAGGCAAGCGCCCCCTAGTGCTTGCTTTAAACGATGTCCACCAGCTCAAGTTTCCGGTATAGATATACAGAATTCTACTTCGCGGTTTTTCAGTTTCCGCGGAAGGGTGCGGTCCCGATTGACCGCGAAAAACGAGGGATTACTGTACTCAAAGTTTCCACTACCGGTTCGTGAGAACCTGTCACAACAGGCTGAATCCCACTCCTGCTTGAGTCCCACACAACCTTGCGTGTGTTTTAAGAGGCCCCCAGTATGGATCCCTTTGCGCTTAGACGTGATCAGCTTCCAGGGTGTACCGGGACTTGCAAATTGAAGTGGAGCGATTGTGGAAGAGAAAGTCGTTGTGTTGTCCCGATTGTGATTGGAGCCCTTGGAGCAAGACCTAGGGGGCTTCCTTGCTATGTGGAGGTTCTAGGTTTGCCGGACTTGAGTATTCAGACTCTACAAAGGGCCACCCTTCTTGGAACAGCTTCTATCCTCCGACATTAACTCAACAGTTCCTAGGTCCTTGGTTAGGACTCGAGCGGTTGAGCTACCCACCAGCTCCAAAGGCTGTGAATCTCACCCAAGATTAACCACAGAATAATAATAATAATAATACCCAACCAGCCCCAAAGGCTGTGAATCTCACCCAAGATTAACCACACAACAATAATAACAATAATAACAACAATAACAATAATAATAACAGCAGCTTTTTGGGAATGGAGCAAAGAGGAGGAAATACACAATAATGCCGCCACCCTATCCTTCCCCAGTTGGTGCGTCCGTTTAAGCGCTCCTGATCACACAGCGCCATTCGGGTTGCGCCACCCTTGGTGCGTAATTGGTTTCCCGCGATCGATTGATGTACGGACCCTTAACCCTGAAACTCAAAGTTGGACACGATGCCCACGGAGTTAGACGGAAGATGCTGGCGCTAAAGACACCTTGAGATAAGGAGGCAGGGGCCAATTTTGGTCTTTCGTTCAACTGCCTCTGGTTATGACCCCATGTCACTCTATAAGTCTTTGGGAAGGCCACACTTGGAATATTTGCATCCAGTTTTGGTCACCAAGATGTAGAAAAGACGTGGAGACTCTGGAAAGAGTGCAGAGAAGAGCAACCAAGAGGATTAGGGGACTGGAGGCTAAAACATATGAAGAACGGTTGCAGGAGCTGGGTATGTCTAGTTTGATGAAGAGAAGGACCAGGGGAGACATGATAGCAGCCTTCCGATATCTCAGAGGCTTCCCCAAAGAAGAGGGAGTCAAGCTGTTCTCCAAAGCATCACAAGGCAGAAGAAGAAGCAATGGATGGAAACTAACCAAGAAGAGAAGCAACCTGGAATTAAGGAAGAGTTTCCTGAAAGTTGGAACTCTTAACCCATGGAATGACTTGCCACCAGACGTTGTGGGCACTCCATCTCCTGCCTGAGCAGGGGGGTTGGACTAGAGGACCTCCAAGGTCCCTCCCAGCTCTCTGAGTCTGTTCCTCTGTTATTCAGTTCAGAGGGGAATCGTTCCCCTCTCCCTTCCCCCCCACTGCATGGGGCAGAGGAATTCGCTGGAGGCCTTGGGGCGTGTGCTGACACATCAACGGGGCTTCCAGTCTGACAGGGTGGGCATTTTGACATGGTGGAGAAGGGAGGAGGAGGAGGAGGAGAAGGGAGGAGGAGGAGGAGGAAGGGGGATCCAGCCCAAAGGCGGCTGCAGCATTAAGGAAGAGCCACAAAATTGAGGAAATGCAGGAGAGCACATAATGGAAAGGAGGGTGTGTGTGTGCGTGTATCCCCCTAATTCTCTCTCTCAAGCTCCCTCCCTCCCTCTCTCTCTCCCTATGTCATTTTCTAATTCTCTCTTATTCTATCCTGTCTCTCATTCGCTTTCATTCTCTCTCACTCCTTCATTCCCTCCTCTCTTGTTCTCTCCAAATCTCTCATTCTCTCTCATTCTCATTCTGTCATTCTCTCTCAATCACTGTCTTTCATTCGCTTTCTTTCTCCTTCTCTTTCCCATTCTTTCCCTCTTTCTCGCTCATTCTTTCTTTCTCATTCTCTCTCATTCTCTCTCATTCTCTAATTCTCTCTTACTTATTTATCCTGTCTCTCCTTCTCTCTCTCACTCTCTTGTTATCTTTCTTTCTCTCTCCTTCTCTCAGATTCTTTCTCTCTCCTTCTCTTGTTGCCTCTTTCTCTCTCTTTCTCTCCTCTCCTCTCTCTTTCTCTCTCCTCTCATATTCTTTCTCCTCTCTCACTCTTTTGTTATCTTTCTCTCATTCCTCTTTTTCTTTCTTTCTCTCCTTCTCTCATATTCTATCTCTCCTCTCTCCTTCTCTTGCTGTCTTTCTTTCTCCCGTCTCTCTCTTTCTTTCTTTCTCCCCTTCTCTCTCTCTCTCTCCTTCTCTTGTTGTCTCTTTCTCTCTTCTCTCTCCCTCTTTCTCTCTCCTCTGATATTCTCTTTCTCATTCTCTCGTCTCTCTCTCCTCCCTCTCTCTCACTCTATTTCTCTTTCCTCTCCTTCTCTCTCTCCTCTCTCCTTCTCTTGTTGCTTCTTTCTCTCTCCTCTCTCCCTCTTTCTCTCTCTCTCTCCTCTCATATTCTCTCTCTCATTCTCTTGTATCTCTCTCTTCCTCCCTCCCCCTCTCTCTCTTTTTCTTTCTCTCATAGTCTCTCTCTCTCTCATTCTCTCTCTCTCTCTCATTCTCTCTCTCTGTCTGTCTCTCTCCCACACACACTCACACTCTCGCAAAAGGCCAAGACCTGTTTCAAATTGCTTGCCACGATGATGACGAAGGAGCCCGGGGGCTGCTGCAAGGAAACAGAGGCAGGCCCTGCGTGAGTTCCAGAGATCCGGCCGAGCGTCCCGTGGTGGTTCCTCACAACCGCTGAAAGTGAACCTCGCGGGTGCAAGGACAGCCCACCCGCCCCTGGGCCTCCCCCCTGGGGACACAGGGCTGCCTCCCTCCCTTCTCTGAAAGCAACGTTGAGGAGGGATGCCCCACCTTCAGCTGCGCCTTCCTCCAGCAGATGCCCTGCAGATGTTCTGCCTGGGCTGGGAAAGGCTGAACCAGCGGCTATCGGGAACGCCGGGGGCGGAAGTCGCCCCGTTGAGGAAGAGGCTGGGCATGGGGGCTTCCTGGCAGGCCCGCTAGGTCACCTCACCTGTGCTGGTCTAGCAAGCATCCTGGCACTGATGCTGTTCCCTAGCTGGGTCACGAAACGCCTGCCAGAAACCCCACCCAGCCCAAGAACCCCACAGTCCTCCTCCTCCTCCTCTCTTCCCAGCCCTGATGATGTTCCCTAGCTGGGTCACGAAACGCCTGCCAGAAACCCCACCCAGCCCAAGAACCCCACAGTCCTCCTCCTCCTCCTCTCTTCCCAGCCCTGATGATGTTCCCTAGCTGGGTCACGAAACGCCTGCCAGAAACCCCACCCAGCCCAAGAACCCCACAGTCCTCCTCCTCCTCCTCTCTTCCCAGCCCTGATGATGTTCCCTAGCTGGGTCACGAAACGCCTGCCAGAAACCCCACCCAGCCCAAGAACCCCACAGTCCTCCTCCTCCTCCTCTCTTCCCAGCCCTGATGATGTTCCCTAGCTGGGTCACGAAACGCCTGCAAGAAACCCCACCCAGCCCAAGAACCCCACAGTCCTCCTCCTCCTCCTCTCTTCCTAGCCCTGATGCTGTTCCCTAGCTGGGTCACGAAACGTCTGCCAGAAACCCCACCCAGCTCAAGGAGCGCCAGGGACAGACGGACGGACGCCTTCAGCCCTCAGCTGCCCAGGACCCTCCTCCATGGGTAAAACTGGGCATTGGGGGGAGGGGGGGGCATGCAGCTGAGCCGGGCTGAAAACTGCCTCGAAGGTCATCCCTTCTGCAGGTGCTCAGAAACCTCCGGCTCATTCATTCCCCCAGGCATGGGTCACACACACACACACACACACACACACACACACACACACACACACGCAGAGGGCCAGAGCTGGACTTTGCTTTGGGGCCAGCCCAGCAGCTGCCAGGGTGGGGCAGGACAGGTGGGCATCAGGAGCAGAAGGCGGAGAGGGAGGGATGGGGCAGGGTGGGAAGGGACTTTGCCCAGGGCAGCCCAGAGCAAATAGGAGGAGGGGGAAGGAAGGGAAGGGAGGAAAGATGGAAGGAAGGAAGGAACGATGGATGGATGGATGGATGGATGGATGGAAGGAATGGAAGGAAGGAGGGAAGGAAGGAAGGAAGGAAGGAAGGAATGGAAGGAAGGAAGGATGGAAGGAATTGAAGGAAGGATGGAAGGGATAGAAGGAAGGAAGGAATGGAAGGAAGGAGGGAAGGAAGGAAGGAAGGAATGGAAGGAAGGAAGGATGGAAGGAATTGAAGGAAGGAAGGATGGAAGGGATAGAAGGAAGGAAGGAATGGAAGGAAGGATTTTTTATTTTTATTTATGTATTTCGAATTTCTATACCGCCCTCTCTCCCAAGTGGGACTCAGGGCGGTGCACAGGGATAATAAAAATGTAAATATAAATATACAAACAATCAAATAGATTTAAAATTGAATTAAATAAATTTGGCCCGTGCTAAAACATAATTTAAAACCCAACTAAAATCAGCCATAAAACAGCTATGCCAGGCCAGCCGCATGGAAGAAGTATGTTTTTAGTGCCCGACGGAAGAGGCGAAGGTCTGTGATTGTACGGAGGGGAAGGGAAGGAAGGAAGGAAGGAAGGAAGGAAGGAAGGAAGGAAGGATGGAAGGGAAGGAAGGAAGGAAGGAAGGAAGGGGAAGGAAGGAGGGGAAGGAAGGATGGAAGGAAGGAAGGAATGGAAGGAAGGAAGGATGGAAGGGATAGAAGGAAGGAAGGAAAGATGGAAGTGAAGGAAGGGATGGAAGGGATGGAAGGAAGGATGGAAAGATGGAAGTGAAGGAAGGAAGGAAAAGAAGGGAAGGAAGGAAGGAAGGAAGGAGGGGAAGGAAGGATAGAAGGAAGGAAAGATGGAAGTGAAGGAAGGAAGGGAAGGAAGGAAGGAAGGATGGAAGGAAGGATGGAAGGAAGGAAGGAATGGAAGGAAGGGAAGGAAGGAAGGAAGGAAGGATGGAAGGAAGGAAGGAAAGATGGAAGTGAAGGAAGGAAGGATGGAAGTGAAGGAAGGATGGAAGGAAGGAATGGAAGGAAGGGAAGGAAGGAAGGAAGGAAGGATGGAAGGAAGGAAGGAAGGAAGGGGGGGAGAGAGAAATCAGCATCCTCGGAGTTGCAGGGGAGGGGGCTGGGGCTGATGGGCGGGGGGGAGGGGGGGGAGAGGGGGGCCTCCTCCCTCCCAGCCTGGGATAAATTTAGCGGAGGAGACTCTGGAAACAGCTGCCGGGGGGAAGGATGCCAGAGAAGAGGGTGGGCTGTGGAGGGAGGGGATGGAGGGGGGGGGGGAGGAGAGGGGAAACAGACCCTGGAGTGTAAACATGAACTTTCCCCCAATTCCTTCTACTCTCCCCCCCCCACTCCACCAGAGGGAGGGAGGGAGGGGCCGGCTTGCATCATTCAGCCTGCAATGGAGGACGTGACTTGTGTGTGCGCACACACACGCACGCACGGGAGGGGGGGGGAGGAGAAGAGTTGCATCAAGGACAGGCCTGGGAAAATCTGAGCTGGGCCAGAGCTCCTGAGGACTAGCGCCGAATTCTTGAAGACCAACATTCTTGAGGACTAGAAACCCCAAATCCCAATGTTTGTTGCCAACTTTGCCTTTCCAACCAAGGGAAGAACCAGGCAGAGGCTTTCTTGCCAGCCGCCGCCCCCACCTCCTCTGGGTGCCCCTCGGGTCAAGGGGGAGGAAGTGGGGGGCAGAGGCAGGGGAGGGACGGGGGGGGCACGGGACGTGTCCAATCTCACAGCAAGGACCCCCCCCCAGAGGGTCTCCCTTCAATAAAGGTGGAGCAACACCCCCCCCGGTCTCCAGCCAATCAAAGGCCAGTGGGCAGAACAATTCGATGGAGCCTCCCTCTACAGAAGCAGTCTACCGTCTGCGCGCAGCCAATCCTAGGAAGCCAAGTGGGAGGGGGGGCCTTGCCCACCAACACCCACAGGAACTAAAAATGCCCCCTCCTCTCGTACCTTTTCCTTGAAAGGACCAATAAGAAGGGTCGGTTTAAGGCAGAGGACGGGTCGAGGCCTTGGGGAGTCCGGGACAGGTCCAAAAGCCCCCCACCCCCCACCCCGTTATGCCCACTTTCCAGAGAGACCCAGAGGTCATCCAGACGTTTCTTTTCAGAGAGAAAATCAGAGGCGAACAACCCGAAATCTAAGCCAGATTTTAACGGCGTCGGAGGTGGGTGGGGCTGTTGTGGCGCCATGTTGGCGAGACGCCACGCGTCGGGCATCCAGTCCGCCTCCCCTCATCCATCGCTCCCTTCTCGGGGTGCTTGAACCCAGCTACCATCATCCACAGCAGACTCGAGGGTGGGGGAGTCTCTATTGTACCTAACCGATTTGTAGGGAGCTCGGCCAAAGGAAAAAACCCACCCAAAACCGTGGAAAAAAAGAGGTTCATGCGCCCCCCCACCCAGTGGTGGGTTTCTGCCAGCTCGCACCGACTCGCGAGAGCCGGATGGTGAAATTTAGCGAGCCGTTGAGAGGGGTTTCCACCGGCAGACCTGGAAGTAAGTCTGGCCCCCCCAACCACCCTCCGTGGGTTTTAAGTTAACCCGTGTCTGTTAGGGGGCAGGGGGGGGCATACATGGGTGTACGTAAGGAGGGGGGGGCAAATGCACAGACACCACCCCCATCCCCAACCTTTCTCATGGGCCTGAGTCTGACCAACGCCCATTCTGGGAAAATGGGTTAACTCAGGGGTCTGCAAAGTCGGCTCTTTTAAGTGGTGGACCTCAACTCCCAGAATTCCCCAGCCAGCTATGCTGGCTGGGGAACTCTGGGAGTTGAAGTCCACCAGTCTTAAAAGAGTCGACTTTGCAGACCCCTGGGTTAACTCATGGTCTGGCTCTGGGCTGAGGTCCTTCCTGCACCCCCCAATTTCAACTCAGTTTATTTGCAAAATGTCCCAGCTCCTCGCTCTTCGATCCAGAGCCTTTCGGCAGCCAAACCTGAGCTGCCCCCAAACCCTATCACCTTGGATCGGTCCCGGGCAAACTGAACTCAAGAATTCAGGTAGACTGCCCTGACCCATGGCTGCCCGACGGTTAATTATTCCCTGCTTGGTTCCTATGCCTTTTTTTCGTTCCGGGATGGAGGGCTATCTTGGGGTGAAACTGGACTGGCCTTTTTCAAGCGGCCTATCTCCCTCCCCCCCCCAAAAGCAAAATGTGGACCAACCTAGAATGAAAGAGAAACTTTAACGACCGTGTTACTAACTCAACTGCAGGGATTCACTTAACAACAGTGGTAAGAACGGGGGCGAAATGGGGGCAAACTCACTTACGGACTGTACTCAGCAACATAACTAGCGCCTGGGTCCTCTGTGGAGAAGGGCGGGATATAAATTTAAATAAATAAATAAATAAATTTGGGGCTCTGTTGTCATTAGTCAAGGACTACCTACGTTCTCCAGAGATCTCAATTTTCTCGTATTTATGTCCAAAATAGGATAATTTGATTGGTCCGGCCAGACGAATTGACGCAAGAATGGAGAAATTTCCCGACAGTGAGAGCAATGAATCGGTGGATTGTGGAGGCTGCCTCCCTGGTGGCTTTGAAGAAGAGACCGGACAGGCAATTGTCTGAAATGCTGCAGCAGGGGGGGTCAGACTAGAAGGCCACTGGGCTCCCTTCTTCCAACCCTATTATACTATGGTCCAAATTGTAAGTTGCTCCGAATCTCTGGAGGTTTTTAAAGAAGAGACTGGGACAGGCATTTGTCTGGAATGGCAGAGGGTCCCCTGCTTGAGCAGGGGGTGGGGGGCTGGACTAGAAGACCTCCAAGGGTCCCTTTCCCAGCTCTCTTGTTCTGCAAATCCACGCTCCTTCTAGCCACTCGGCTTCCCTAAGTAGGAAAAATCTGTAGCATCAGGTTGGAATTTCTCCCCGGGAGCCAAAAATCCCAAATTCAGACAGGCTAGGAGATGTGTGTGTATTGGGAGGGGGGCACCCACATTTTTCTGGTGTTTGGGGGTGGTGGGGGCAAAGGAAAGACAGCCTCCCTGCCCCCTCCCTGGGGAGAATTGGAGGTTTTCTGGCTCTGCTTTCTGCATATTTTGGAAATCCGGAGCAGGAATGGTGGGGGGGGGGAGCGTTTGTCCTTTCCCCTACTTGGCGAGAGGCCAGCCTTCTCTTTCACTTCCCAGCCCCCCATGAGCCCCCCCCCTTCCTCCCCTGGCACGCCAGTCATTAACCCCGCAGCTCCCGGGGCCCCGGCAAGCCTTCCGGCCCAACCTCTGACACACTTGGCAGGCGGCCACAGCCAACGGCGGCGTTCGCCGGGAAAGGGAGGGGCGGCCCTTTCCCGCTAACCGGCAGGTTCCAGATGTTTGGGCTCGGGAATCTGGGAGGGGCCCTCCCTGCACATCTGGAGGGTGAAGACCGAACCAGCGCCCCCCACACACAAAGAGAGAAATCCGGAGTCCCTTCAAGGGGTACCCGGAGGGCATCTGTATGGCAACAGGAGTCTCTAAAGTTTGGCAACTTGGAAGATGGAAGGACTCCGAGTCCCAGAATCCCCCAGCCAGCCGGGCTTGGGAGTTGATGTCCATCCTTGGGATCTGTCCATCACAAGACGCCTTTTCAAAAAAAAAATTAAAAAGCCATAGGATCGGTTGGGCTGCAGAGTGTCCTCAGCTCCCTGTGAGGCAGGGGTAGACTGCCTCTGAAGGAGGAGGCTCCATTTAGCAACGTGGCCAAAGGCCGACCTGTCCCGATGAACTCCAACCCAACAATTTCCCCAAACTTGGCAACCTTTAAGATCAAATCATGATCAAAATGTAGCAAAGTTTGCAACAATTGATTGTTCTACTTTAGACGGGGAGACGCCCGTCACCGGCTTCCCTCCCACATTCAGGACGCAGGTCGTCCTTGACTTAACAACCATTCACTTAGTGACCGCTGACGTGCCCTGCATTGCATGAGGGAAGGGTCGTGAGATCTCCTTTTGCGACCTTCTGGCAAGTGAAGTCAGACCATGAGACTAGTTTGGCAAGTGCATTGATTCACTTAACGACGGTAGCAAAAAGGTCGCCCAGTGAGGGAAAAGTTCAATAAGCCACTGTCTCAAGAGGTTGTGGTCATACATCCAGGACCACCTACACACCCAACCATTTTTTTGCCCACACGGAGACACTCCCCCCTCCCGCCCCCGTCTCCATCGACCGCATGAATGACAGCTGCTTCTAGCACCGAGGAGAAGAACTGAAAAGGACACTAGTCCTCATGACTCTGTAAGGGTCTCTTCCTGGGGTGAAAACTGGGCCTGAAGCCCGAGGACAAATATTTAAGCCGACCCAATTATTATTATTATTATTTGATTCCAAATGGCTTCACCCGCACAGCGTCTCGCTTAGTGATGGAAAGCTTGGGCTGAATTGCAGCCGTGCAATTTTTTTCTCCAAATTCCAGGGCATCCCACCAGCCGAGACCCAAGCCAGGCATGATTCACGGAAATGAATGGGACTTTGGAATTCCGCCCAGCTGTTTTCTTGCCAACCTGCCAAATGTTGTAATACCTACAGCAGAGGTCCCCAACCTTTGCAACTTTAAGTCTGAAGGACTTCAGCTCCCAGAGTGATGGAAGCTGAAGTCCTTCAGACTTAAAGTTGCAAAGGTTGGAGACCCCTGGCCCAGGCCCTGACACTGACAACTTTACTGGCTGGAAAAGTCTGGGAGTTGAAGTCCTTCAGACTTAAAGTTGCAAAGGTTGGAGACCCCTGGCCCAGGCCCTGACACTGACAGCTTTGCTGGCTGGAGAAGTCTGGGAGCTGAAGTCCTTCAGACTTAAAGTTGCAAAGGTTGGAGACCCCTGGCCCAGGCCCTGACACTGACAGCTTTGCTGGCTGGAGAAGTCTGGGAGCTGAAGTCCTTCAGACTTAAAGTTGCAAAGGTTGGGGACCTCTGACCTACAGGTTGTTTGACACTGCTAAAGTCCTGGAACGGCCGATCCAAAAATCCCATTCTTGGGCAAAAGGAACAACGCAAAAAGAACAAAAAAGAACAAAAGGTTTTTTTCCCCTCCAAACCCCAGAAGGAAAAAAAAAAAAAAAAAAAAACCCACCAAACCCCAAAATAAGAAGAGAGCCGAGAACGGCTGCTTCACTCACTTGGAGCTTCCAGCGTCCGCTGCTTGGCTGCCCGGCTCTCGTTGGCCTCTCGGTCATCCAGGACGCTGCGCGGGACGGTCACCCGCCACCGAGGGCCCTGCGGAGGGTCCTTTTCCCTGCGGTACAAGGGGCTGAGGGCGTTGACCTGGGGATTGGGGAGGGGGAGAGAGGGGAGGGAGGAGAAAGAGGGTTTAGGGGTCAATTTTCAAAGGGAAGGAAGATGCCCCCCCACCCCTGACTCTCATCCGTGGGAAATGGTTAAAGCACCGGGTCACAAAGCAGGAGTTCTACTCCCACTTTAACTAGGAAAGATAACTAGGTGTCTTTGGTCCAATCTCTAGGAGATGGTGAGTTCTAGTCCCATCTTAACCATGAGTTAAGTCATCCTTGAGTTACTATGTAAAACTAATTAAGGTGGGATACAAAATAAAGAAATAAAACCTGGCCCCTTTTCCTGGTAGAGCTCAAACTGTCGTAGACAAGCCACCCCCTTAGACAGGTAGTCCTCAACTTAACGACCACGACTCTCGCCTCCCAAGCAGGAGGTTGTGAGTTCAAACCTAGGTAGAGGCAGACGTAGGGTCTCCTGCTTGGGCAGGGGGTTGGACTAGATGACCTGCAAGGTCCCTTCCGACTCTGTTCATCTGTTATACAGGTAGTCCTCAACTTAACGACCGCGACTGAGCCCGACATTTCTCTTGCTAAATGAAACATTCGTTCAGTGCGTTTTTGGCCCCATTCCAAGACTTTGCTTGCCACGGCTGCTAAGTGAATCACCGCCGTTGTTAAATCGATAACACGGTTTGGTAAGTGTTGCTTGTTTGTCTGGTGTTAATCCCTGCTTATCCGAGGTTCTCTTTCTGCTGAACTTGGTGGGTTTCCTTAAAGATCTTTCATTGCTCAAGTAGGGAACGTCATCAGGGCTACACGGAAGTGGGGTTTGCTCCCTGTTTAGATATGGCTGCGCTGGAAGGGGTGTGAATTCCCCCTTCCTTGATAGTTCTTTGATTGGGGTATTGTTTGCGGCTGTGGTTTCCGGCGTCCCGGTACACCCAGTTGATTCCATCACTGGCCATTGGGGGCGAACATCTGGCCCCCGTGGATCGGGCACACAACTTAGGCGTCCTCCTGGATACCCGGCTGTCTATGCAAGATCACGTGACGGCCGTGGCCAGGGGGGCGTTCCACCAGGTTCGCCTGGTGCGGCAGTTGCGTCCCTTATTGGATCGGGACGCCCTTCGCACAGTCACTCACGCGCTTGTGACATCACGGCTTGACTACTGCAATGCTCTCTACATGGGGCTCCCCTTGGGGTGCACCCGAAGGCTACAGCTAGTCCAGAATGCGGCCACGCGGGCGACCATGGGAACGTCTAGATATTCCCATG
Source organism: Rhabdophis nuchalis (assembly GCA_039707465.1). NCBI lineage: Eukaryota > Metazoa > Chordata > Lepidosauria > Squamata > Natricidae > Rhabdophis > Rhabdophis nuchalis. The sequence goes on along the minus strand of CM077643.1, from coordinate 12,180,664 downwards.
TAACACCGCTCCTGCGCGAGCTGCACCGGTTACCTGTGGTCTTTCGGGTGTGCTTCAAGGTATTGATTACCATCTTTAAAGCGCTCCATGGCACGGGACCAAGCTACCTGCATCCTACCTCATACATCCCTGCGGCCGATTTGCTCCCACAGAGAGGGACTTCTCCAGGTGCCGTCCTCCTGGCAATGCCAACAGGCGCCTCCCATGGGAAGGTCCTTCTCTGTGGTGGGCCCGACCCTTTGGAACAACCTACCCCCCGACCTCAGAACAACCACGGACCTCCGCGCCTTCCGCCAGAAATTAAAGACTCTTTTGTTCTATCAGGCCGGCTTGGCCTAAGTTATTCACCTAGCCTACAGTCTGTACCATGAATTGTTTTAATTGGGTTTTAGATGGGGGTCATGTTTTAACATTTTTAAATTTTAGCACAGGGATAATTGATTTAATTTGGTATTAATTATTTATATTTGTGATATTGTGTGTTTTAATTTCCTGTGCACCGCCCCGGGTCCCTTCGGGGAGAGGGTGCGGTTATATAAATCCAAGAAATAAATAAAATAAATAAATTGTGTTATGCCCCTTTGTCTGGTGTTAATCCCTGCTTATCTGGGAGTGGCCTGGTGGAGAACTCTCTTTCCTTTCCCAACACACTGACCTCCAGACACCTGGCTGTGCCCATTTCCAGAATGCCAGCTGTGGGATTGTGGGGTTGGTCACACCCTTGGAGGGCACAACAAGGGTGTGGGGTTTTCTGCACCGGCCTCCAATCGATGGACCACCGAGAAAGTGGGCGGAAGGAGGAGAGAAACCACGATGCAAGAAGTCAATCAAAATTGGGGACTAAGCGATGTGGGTTTTGCTAAGGGAGCCACGTCCCAATTTTACGACTGCTTGCCACGGTCGTTAAGCGAATCACATACAGCCGTTAAGCAAACCCAATTTGCTTGGCCGTCCTGTGTGATTCCAGGACTTGTCGGAAATACCCCCCAGTTGTTAATAGACCCGGATTTTGATCACGTGATTGTGGGGACCCCGCCAGGGTCGTAAGTGCGAGGATCAGTCGGGAGCCGCGTTTTGCAGCTCCCTCGTAACTTCTTCGGCAAACGGTCGTAAGTGCAAGGACTGGGAGAAGCGCCCCCGGGAGGCTTAAAACCTTCCCAGCCGATCTAGCAAGGGTCAAGGCCAAATCGGTGCGCGCCCCAAAGGACACAGCTGTGCGTTTTAACGTCACAAAGTTCGGCCTGGACTTGCCCAGGACAAGATGGGCTCTGCTTACACGGAGCTGGAAAGGGAGGCTTTTTTTTTCAAGGCTGAGCCCCCTGCCCCACAATTCCATTTTCAGGGGCTTCTCCCTGTCCTCAGTGCTGGAAACCCAAAGACCAGCTGGCTAGCACACACCTGCCTGGTTTTCTGGCGGGGGTTGGGGCCATTTTAACCAATTTCATTGTAATTTTAGTACAATGACAATAAAGATTATTATTATTATTATTTTCAGGCTGTTTTCCGGGCCGTTTTTGATCTGGAAAACGGCCAAAAACAACCCAAAACACCGCTTGGAAAATGACCTGGTTTTTTGGCTACTTTGGGTCTTTTTTTCCAGCCTTCCAGCTGTGCATTTGCGCACCGGAAAGCAGAAGCGCAGCTGGCGATGCCACAGAGAGAGAGAGGGTTCTGTGCGCCACCTCTGGCATGCATGGCATAGCTTCGCCATCACGGCCCTAAGGAGTTCCCACCCAGAGCCGTTCCGAGACCAGATGGGAAGCAGCAGCGGAGAAAATTTAATCAGTGAAACAAAACCATCAATAAATAAAGACCACTCAGGACAAAATGATCCGGCCCGGAGGGCAGCAACCAGGGTGGTTGCCTGGAGCCAGAGATCATTAAAAGTGGAAAGAAATACTTTCATCTTTCTCTCTCTCTCTCTCACCTCCCCCATAATAGTAAAGGTTGAATTTCTAGACTGTTTGGCCAAATTACAATGAAGAAGAAGAAAGAAGAAAGAAGAAGAAGAAGAAGAAGAAGAAGAAGAAGAAGAAGAAGAAGAAGAAGAAGAAGAAGAAGAAGAAGAAGAAGAAGAAGAAGAAGAAGAAGAAGAAGAAGAAGAAGAAGAAGAAGAAGAAGAAGAAGAAGAAGAGGAACTATCCAGCAGATCAAAGGACGGAGTTAATGTTTACTCTTGTGGGCAGATGGAAATGTGGAAATTCTCACATTTCTGTTTTGGGAGCCTCTGCCCCACCACCGTGTCCCCATCAATTAAACTGCAAAAAGTCTAGAATTTAGAAGAGCATTTATAAGTGGCTAGAAGACAGAAGCCAAAGCAGGAAATAGAAGTCTATTTTTTTTTTGTTTTTTACTTTAAAAAAAAACAATTGCAAATTTTTAAAAGAAAAAGAAAACAAAAGTTCCCATTACACATACACAGACAATATATTGCAATAAGCGAGTCTAAGTATACATCCATTAAAACCGATAACTACCAAAGAACCAATTAGGACTATTTTGGGACTTTTTAAGGACTTTTCCAACCCTGTTGGAAAAGATGGAATTTAGGGATAATTTTAGGCGGGCGATAAGATCTATTTATAATACACAAACAGCTACAATCCGAATTAAATGGAGAGGAAACCGAACGGATTGAGATTGAAAAGGGAACAAGACAAGGATGTCCACTATCTCCAATCCTATTTCTATTTACACTGGAGCCTCTTCTCTGGGAAATCAGGAGAAATCAGGAGAAATCAGGAGAAATCAGGAGATAAAGGGACTAAAAATTAAAGCGGAAGAGTATAAAATTCAGGCCTTCGCTGATGATTTAGCCTTTATCTTAGAGCAGGGGTCTCCAACCTTTGCAACTTTAAGTCTGAAGGACTTCAGCTCCCAGACTTCTCCAGCCAGCTTTGCTGAAGTCCTTCAGACTTAAAGTTGCAAAGGTTGGAGACCCCTGTCTTAGAGAACCCCTTAGAATCCGGAAATGAATGTTTTTTTGTTTTTTTACTAATTGCTATCGAACTTAAAAGTATTGACCATCCTATAAATATAATGGTGATGTGAACAATTAATATTATTACAATGGTTAAGACCAATGGTTAAGGTTGGAGACCCCTGCTTTAAAGCAAAGCTGGCTGGAGAAGTCTGGGAGCTGAAGTCCTTCAGACTTGAAGTTGCAAAGGTTGGAGACCCCTGCTTTAATCAATCCATCCTCCCCAAAACAGCCAAATTGGGGGGGGTGGGGCAATCTGGCATAGCCTAAACATAAACACCAGATTCTTTGCAAAGAAGAAGGGGGAGACTAGATGACCTCCATAGTCCCTTTTCCAATTCTGGGATTCTTTCTTTGCCGATATATATATATATATTTTTGGAAAAATAGGCCCCTCTGTAGTTGGACTTGAAAGTTTTGGGAGAAAAATAGCGATGGGGAAGCGTATCCCTGTGGCTGCAGCTACATAGAAGGCAGCTACAGAATCAGGGGAGGGGCTGGGAAGAGCCGTCCCTCCCTCCCTCGGCTGAGACCCTTCCCCTCCTCTTAGATGGAGAAAAATAATTGCAGAGGAGGGGGCACAGCGTTGGTTGCCACACTGTCAGCCTAACAAAGCCTCTGCATCCTCTGGAGATGTCGCATCCCTCATCCCCCATTATCCCCAGCCATTGCATACTACGTTCCCCATTATCCCCAGCCATTGCATACCACATCCTCCATTATCCCCAGCCATTGCATGCCACATCCCCCATTATCCCCAGCCATTGCATGCCACATCCTCCATTATCCCCAGCCATTGCATGCCACATCCTCCATTATCCCCAGCCATTGCATGCCACATCCTCCATTATCCCCAGCCATTGCATGCCACATCCTCCATTATCCCCAGCCATTGCATGCCACATCCTCCATTATCCCCAGCCATTGCATGCCACATCCTCCATTATCCCCAGCCATTGCATACCACATCCCCCATTATCCCCAGCCATCGCATCCCACACACCCCATTATCCCCAGCCATCCACCTGACGCTGAGAGGAGTTTCATTTGTGTCTTGACCATTTCTGGAAGGTTTTGTCCAACCTTCTCCAGCTACCGTCCCCAAAATGCTCCCCACACTCCCAGTCCATGGGCCACTGCCCTTCCAGGGAGCAGAAGATTCCTCCCCCCCCCAAAAAAACCCCACCCCAATTTCACCCCACCCACCCAAGAGCCCCTCTGAGGAAGCAACTGATTTTCATGTTCAACTTTATCTGCTTTGATCTCCTCTCATCCTTCCAGACCCCTTCCCCCATTCAAGTCCCCCTCCCCCTGCCCGGCACACCCCTTCCCACAGGTGATGCCCTGGAATGCCTCCACCGCCCCTGCAGGCAAGTGGGGGGGGGGGGGTTCCAGCCTGCGGGGAGACCCCCCCCCTCTCTCCCCCCTCCCCCAAATACCTTGCCCTGAAGGCTCTTAATCTGCAGGTTCTGCTTGTCCATCCGGAATTGCTGCTGTTTGATCTTCTGCAGGAGTTCCTCCATCCTGACGTTCTGGCGCCTGACCAGGTTCTAGCAGACAAAGGAAGAGGCCAACGCGGTTAGCCCGAGCCTTTTTGGGGGGGGGGGGTGTCGGGGTGCGCGCAAGAGGAGAGAGGTGCGGGGAAGGGGGTGGTGGAAAAGAAGCCGCGGCAACAACGCAACCCAACTGGGCATCTTAAAAAGAAAAAAAGGCCCCAGCTGGACCACCGCCACATCTGGCCGAGGGGAGGAAAGGAGCCACCCCTGGAGTCAACCTCAAAGCGCAGCTCCGCACTCAACGGCGGCCGCACTTCGGGGACGGGCTTTGCGCAACTCCGGAGCGCCGGAGGGAAGGGAATTTTTTTTGGGGGGGGGGGGTCTCGTGCAGAGCAGGACCAAGGCTTATTTCCCGCGGGGGAGGGGGGATTCCCGGGTGCGTGTGTGTGTGTGTTTGTGCGTCCCTTTCTTTGCACACCTCCCGACCCCAGACCCCCAAAGCGCTTTTACGCACAGTGGTTGCCGGGCGCATAACTTTGCCCCCCCGCCCTGGGGCGCTTTGGCGTTAGAGCCCCCGGGGGGAACGCGAGCCGGGGCTGCTCTCGGCTCGGCTGGGCACAGCCCGGGGAGGTCTCGCCCGGTGCCCCGGGAAGGTGCCGGAGCCCGTCCCGCCGAGGGAAAAAGGAGCGCCGGGAATAAGGAGGGAGGGGCGCGCCTGGCCTCCCCGCCTTCTGCCCACCAGAATCAAGCTGGAAAGGGAAGCCTAGAGGTCTTCTAGTCCAGCCCCCGTCGCTCAAGCAGGAGACCCCAAACCATTTCAACCCATCAACCCGGATAGAGTTGGAAAGGGCCCCTAAGAGGTCTTCTAGTTCAGCCCCCCTCGCTTCAGTCGGAGACGCTAAACGATTTCAACTCATGAATCCGGGTAGAGTTGGAAAGGACCCCTAAGAGGTCTTCTAGTCCAGCCCCCCCTCGCTCCAGCCGGAGATGCTCAACGATTTCAACTCATGAATCCGGGTAGAGTTGGAAAGGGCCCCTAAGAGGTCTCCTAGTCCAGCCCCCCTCGCTCAAGCGGGAGACGCTAAACCATTTCAATCCATCAATCCGGATAGGGCCCCTAGAGGTCTTCTAGTCCAGCCTCCCTCGCTCCAGCCGGAGACGCTAAACCATTGCAACCCATCAATCCGGATAGAGTTGAAAGGGACCCTAAGAGGTCTTCTAGTCCAGCCCCCCTCGCTCCTGCCGGAGATGCTAAACCATTGCAACCCATCAATCCGAATAGAGTTGAAAGGGGCCCTAAGAGGTCTTCTAGTCCAGCCCCCCCTCGCTCCAGCCGGAGATGCTCAACGATTTCAACTCATGAATCCGGGTAGAGTTGGAAAGGGCCCCTAAGAGGTCTCCTAGTCCAGCCCCCCCTCGCTCAAGCGGGAGACGCTAAACCATTTCAATCCATCAATCCGGATAGGGCCCCTAGAGGTCTTCTAGTCCAGCCTCCCTCGCTCCAGCCGGAGACGCTAAACCATTGCAACCCATCAATCCGGATAGAGTTGAAAGGGGCCCTAAGAGGTCTTCTAGTCCAGCCCCCCTCGCTCCAGCCGGAGACGCTAAACCACTTCAGCCCATCAACCCGGATAGAGTTGGAAAGGGGCCCTAAGAGGTCTTCTAGTCCAGCCCCCCTCGTTCCCGCACAAAGGGAGCCCCTGCCTCGGGGACGCACCTGCAGCGCCTCCTCTTCCCCCGGGGCTCCGCTGCCGTTCTGGGCCGCCGGCGCCGTCCCGTCGAGGCGAGCCTCCAGCCCCCGCAGCCGCCCGTCCAGCTGCGCCCAGCGGCCGTCGCCCAGGCGCTGCGCTCGATCCAGCCGCTCCCTCTGCTCGGCCGCCGCGCGCTCCAGCCCGGCCAGCGAGGCGTTGTGGGCGGCCAGCCGGGAGCTCAGGTCCCGCAGCTGCCCGCCCAGCCGCTCGACGTGCTCGCGGAGCCCGTGGCCCAGCTGCAGGAGCCCGTGGGCCAGCACGTTCACCTCCTCCCACGAGGCCGCCTTCGGGGAGCGCGGAGCGCCCGAAGCCCCCAGCAGCAGCGCCAGCAGCAGCGCCCGGGAAGGCATCGCGCACGGCACAGCCCGAGGGAGAGGCAGCGAGAGGGAGCGCAAAAGCCTCGCCGCCTGCGCCCGCTTTGGAGAGGAGGCGGCCGGCGCGGCCCCTTTTATAGACGCCGCCCCCCGCCGCGCGCACATGGCTGGAGCGGGTCCTTCCCCCCCCCCTCCGCCCCCCCCCTTCCCTTCCCCCCGCCCCCCTGGCAGAGAAAGGGAAGCTCCTCCGCAGAGGGCAGTGCCCGGGAAGAGCGCGCGCGGGTCTGACGCCTCTCTCTCTCTCTCTCTGCCACCCTTGCGCTTCTCCTAGGATGGGAGAGAGGGCCCCGATCCCCCCGGCATTCACAGATTAGACAAGGGCGGGAAGGGACCTTGCAAGACCATCTATACAATACAATGCAATGCAATGCAATAGCAGAGCTGGAAGGGGCCTTGGAGGTCTTCTAGTCCAGCCCCCTGCCTAGGCAGGAAACCCTTCGCCAGTTCAGACAAATGGCTATCCAACATCCTCTTAAAGACTTCCAGGGTTGGGGCATTCGCAACTACTGGTGGCAAAATGTTCCGCTGATTAATTACAATACAATACAATAGCAGAGTTGGAAGGGGCCTTGGAGGTCTTCTAGTCCAGCCCCCTGCCTAGGCAGGAAGCCCTCCACCACTTCAGACGAATGGCTCTCCAACCTCTTCTTAAAAACCACCAGTGTTGGGGCATTGTCAACTTCTGGTGGCAAAATGTTCCGCTGATTAATTACAATACAATACAATAGCAGAGTTGGAAGGGACCTTGGAGGTCTTCTAGTCCAACCCCCTGCCTAGGCAGGATGCCCTATACCCATGTTGGTGAACCTATGGCACGGGTGCCACAGGTGGCATGCGGAACCATTTCTTAGGGCACGCGAGGGGTTGCCCTGTCAGCTCCAGCACGCATGTGTGAGCTGGCCAGCTGCTTTAGGCCTTCTTTTGAGGCTGTTTTTCGCCCTCTGGAGGCTTCGGGGAAGCTCCTGAAGCCTCTGGAGGTGGGGAGGGGAGGCTGTTTTCACCCTCCCCAGGCGCCTAGAAAGCCTCTGGAGCCTGGGGAGGGCGGAAAAAGTGCACCAAAAGCAGGGGGTCGTGCACACAGTATTATGGGTATGGCACGCCCATGCACAACCCCTGCTTTTGGCACAAAAGGTTAGCCATCACTGCCCTACATCGTTTCAGACAAATGGCTGTCCAACATCTTCTTAAAGACTTCCAGTGTTGGAGCATTCACAACTTCTGGAGGAAACTTCTGTTCCACTGATTCATTGTTCTCACTGTCAGGAAATTCCTCCTGAGTTCTAAGTTGCTTCTCTCCTTGATTAGTTTCCACCCATTGCTTCTTGTTCTGCCCCCAGGTGCCTTGGAGAATAGCTGGACTCTCTTCTTTGTGGCAACCCCTGAGATATTGGAAGACTGCTATCATGTCTCCCCTGGTCCTTCACTAAACTAGACCAACCCAGTTCCTGCAACCGTTCCTCATATGTTTTAGCCTCCAGTCCCCTAATCATCTTTGTTGCTCTTCTCTGCAAAAGATAAAGGCAGATGTTTAGGAAGATCATACCTAGAATATTTGCATCCAGTTATGGTCACCACACTACAAAAAAGACGTGGAGACTCTGGAAAGAGTGCAGAGAAGAGCAACAAAGATGATTAGGGAACTGGAGACTAAAACATATGAAGAACGGTTGCAGGAGCTGGGCATGTCTAGTTTGATGAAGAGAAGGACCAGGGGAGACATGATAGCAGTGTTCCGATATCTCAGAGGGTGCCACAAAGAAGAGGGAGCCAAACTATTCTCCAAGGCACCTGGGGGCAGAACAAAAAGCCATGGGTGGAAACTAATCAAGGAGAGAAGCAACTTAGAACTGAGGAGGAATTTCCTGACAGGGAGAACCATCAACCCAGGGAACAGAAGTTGCCTTCAGAAGTTGTGGGAGCTTCATCCCTGAAGGCTTTCAAGAAAGGACTGGACTGCCCTTTGTCAGAAATGATATAGGACCTCCTGCTTGGGTGTGGGGCTGGACTAGAAGACCTCCAAGGTCCCTTCCAACTCTTGTTATTCTGTTCTCTTATCTACGAGTGTCGCTGAGTCAGGCGTTCAAATCCAGGGTGCGGTTTCTCTCTACGCACAACATGTTGCCAGAAATGTGTTTTGCGCATGCAGTTCAGGCTCTCCTTTGGGAGCTGATCTCCCTCCACTGAAGCAGGAATCGCGCATGTTGATGCCCTGAGCATCAAAGCTGGGTTCAACCTGGTTTGTCGTCACTCGGTATAAATAGACCTACAGCCCGAATCCCTGGGGGGTGTTCACACCGTACACAATCCAGAAAGCCGCACCCGTGCACACAGCCTGCTCTCTCCTTTCCTCATCCCTGTTTTGCCACCCCTTTCGGTCTCTTCATGGAGTGGGCCAGCCACTCCCTATCAGCCCTGGGAAGGAAGCAATGGCAAATCTCTATGGAGATTCTCAGCCATCCAGGGCACGGTTAGAATAGAATAGAATAGAATAGAATAGAATAGAATAGGAAGGGGCCTTGGGAGTAATAATACAATACAATAGCAGAGTTGGAAGGGACCTTGGAGGTCTCCTAGTCCAACCCCATGCCCAGGCAGGAAGCCCTATACCGTTTCAGACAAATGGCTCTCCAACATCTTCTTAAAGACTTCCAGTGTTGGGGCATTCACAACTTCTGGAGGCAAGCTGTTCCAGAGGTTAATTGTTCTAACTGTCAGGAAATTTCTCATCCGTTCTAAGTTGCTTCTCTCCTTGATTAGTTTCCACCCATTGCTTCTTGTCCTGCCCCCAGGTGCCTTGGAGAATAGTTTGACTCCCTCTTCTTTGTGGCACCCTCTGAGATATCGGAACACTGCTATCCTGTCTCCCCTGGTCCTTCTCTTCATCAAGCTAGACATACCCAGTTCCTGCAACCTTTCTTCATATGTTTTAGCTTCCAGTCCCCTCATCCTCTTTCTTGCTCTTCTCTGCTTTCTTTCTAGAGTCTCCATGTCTTTTCTACATCGTGGTGACCAAAGCTGAATGCAGGATCCCAAGTGTGGCCTTACCTGTCGGAACCTGCTGAATTTCATCCCTGGTTGTGGGGCAGCTGACGAACGAGCTTGATTTCCATACAGTTTCTGAAAGGCTGCTGGGGATTGGGCTGTTTCAGAGGTTAATTGTTCTAACTGTCAGGAAATTTCTCCTCAGTTCTAAGTTGCTTCCCAAAGGTGTTTTTTTTTTCAATAGACAACTGGACTTTCTGATTTTTTTCCCTTTGAAGGTGTGTTGCTTCTCCCACAAGAAGCTTCTTCCCTTCTAACTGGATGGTGGAGAAGGGAAGGATTGATACTCCTTGCAGACAGCTGGTCAGTTGCATCCTTTTGGAGGGTCCTTGAGGCCACTTGGGGGTTTATCTCAGGGGTCTTCAGGGGTCCCCCTGAGTGGGGCAAATGGTTCCTGCAGTCTGCAATACTTCCTCTGAAAAACCCATCCTTACTCCCACCCCGTTCCAAGGGTCTCCATCCCGAATTGTAGAGCTAAAAGTCTGTAGAGATTCTTCAGCCATCCTGGTCCTGGGTGTCCCAAAGGTGCTTTTTGTCATGAGACCACTGGGCCCTCTGGCTTTTTTTCTCTGAAGACGTTTCTCTTCTCATCAACCATTGAAATAGGAGGCAGCCGTGTGCAGCAGCTGCCAAAAAAGCCAACACAGTTCTAGGCTGCATCAACAGAGGGATAGAATCAAGATCACGTGAAGTGTTGATACCACTTTATAATGCCTTGTTAAGGCCACACTTGGAATACTAAATCCAGTTTTGGTCACCACGATGTAGAAAAGACGTGGAGATTCTGGAAAGAGTGCAGAGAAGAGCAACCAAGAGGATTAGGGGACTGGAGGCTAAAACATATGAAAAACGGTTGCAGGAGCTGGGTATGTCTAGTTTGATGAAGAGAAGGACCAGGGGAGACATGATAGCAGTCTTCTAGTATCTCAGGGGTTGCCTCAAAGAAGAGGGAGTCAAGCTATTCTCCAAGGCCCCTGGGGGCAGGACAAGAAGCAATGGGTGGAAACTAATCCAGGAGAGAAGCAACTTAGAACTGAGGAGACATTTCCTGACAGTGAGAATAAAGGAATCAGTGGGACAGAAGTTGCCTCCAGAAGTTGCGAATGCCCCAACCCTGCAAGTCTTTAAGAAGATGTTGGACAGCCATTTGTCTGAAACAGTATAGGGCAGTGATGGCTAACCCTTTGTGCCAAAATCGGGGGGAGCACAGGGGGGGCGTTTGTGGGTGTGCCATACCCCTAGGGCTTTCCTGCTCAAGCAGGGGGTTGGAGTAGAAGACCTCCAAGATCCCTTCCAACTTAATTGTTTTGTTTTTTTGTTCTGTTCTGTTCTGTGCTGTTCTGTTCAGATTAGTGGCTTAGGGAGTGTGGCTTAACACTTTCTCAGGAAGATTGTGGGGGCCGATTTCACAACTCGGCAGGGATTAGTCAATGGTGCTTTCACAAGACTTCTCACCAGCCTTGCAAAGGAGGTCAATGCTGTATTATTTCCCTCAACTGCGCTCCTCCTTCTCCACTGCAGGATTCCTGGGTCGAGGCTGTTGTTTTGGGTTTGCAAAATAGGAAAAGAAACCCCTTCCCCCCCCCAAAAAAGCTACCGGCTCCGATTTCACTACTACGGAATGTCGCCAACTGCTCCATCCGAACCGTTCAGGAGCCTTTAGGAGCCTGGACAGTGTTTCCAACTTTGGAACTACTCTTTACGCTAAGATTGATGCTTTCGGGGGCGGGAAGGGGGGACGTAGGGAGTGAGGGAGAACAGCGTGAGCCCTTCGGATTGTTTCTCTTCTTTATGGCCTTGGCGCCTGTCGTTCCTTCCCACGTTTGACCCAGAAGGTCACTGTGTAAAAGTTCAGGACGGAACGAGCTTCAAACAGAGGGTGGTGGCCACACGCTCACGTCATCCGGTGGCCCGTTGAATGGAGGCAGTGTTTGTTCCTTCCCATCGCCTGCGCACAGGGATTGGCCGTGCACAGAAACCAAGATTTTGGTATCTGGCCTGCAGTACTCCAGGCCCCCACTAGAGGGAATAGCAACGTAGGGGCTTGGCCGCCCTCTGGTGGACGCCCGGAGGCTTGCAGCTTCTCGGGGGAAAAGGCATAAGCTAAAAACTACAACGGTCCTGCTTCGAAAGGTTTTTAACCCAATGGACCACAATGTGTGTGTGTGTGTGTTTGTGTGACACAGGATGCGCAAAAGGCACAGCTGTTTTTCGCCCGACACACTAACCCAACACCAACCATTCCAACACTGGCCATTGGGGGAGAAACACTGGCCCCCGTGGAGAGGGCGCGCAATTTGGGTGTCCTCCTGGATTCCCGGCTGTCCATGGAGGACCATGTGGCAGCCGTGGCCAGGGGGGCTTTCTATCAGGTACGCTTGATACGTCAATTGCGCCCCTTACTGGACCGGGCTGCCCTTTGCACAGTCACTCAAGCACTCGTGACATCCCGGCTGGTCTATTGTAACACTCTCTACATGGGGCTTCCCTTGAGGTGCACTCGAAAGCTACAGTTAGTGCAGAATGCAGCCGCGCGGGTGGTCATGGGAGCCTCTAGGCATTCCCACATAACACCTCTCCTGCGCGAGCTGCACTGGCTTCCTGTGGCCTTTCGGGTGCGCTTCAAGGTGTTGACGACCATCTTCAAAGCGCTCCATGGCTCGGGGCCTAGCTATATGCGAGACCGCCTCCTGCCCCATACATCCCTTAGACCGATCTGCTCCCATAGAGAGGGCCTTCTCCAGGTACCGTCGGCCGGACAATGCCGACTGGCGACACCCAGGGGAAGGGCCTTCTCTGTGGCGGGCCCAGCCCTCTGGAACGACCTACCCCCCGAACTGCGCACCATCTCAGACCTCCGCCTCTTCCGGCAGCGTCTTAAAACACACCTTTTCCAATAACCTCCCCATTCTTGACTGTTTTTAGATAGATTTTAATTAGGGGGATTTTATACTATTTTAGCCCAGGGCATGGGTTTAATAGTTTTTTAAAAATTTGTATTTTTTGTATATTTGTATTGTTTTTAAATTTCCTGTGTCCGTTTTAGGAGAAGGTGCGGGGTATAAATTTGAAAAATGAAAATAAATAAACAAATCACCCTTGTGTTGACAAAACGCAGGATCCGTCACTCAGAGCTGCTAAAGCCAGAGTGGTTGTCTCGTGCTAAGATGCAAAAACAACTAACCTGGTTTAAAACCAAGCGAGCTTCTTGCGTGGTTCCAATGTGACCCTGACCCAGATGATTTGAGAACCTCCATAGACATGAGCCAAGGAGAAAAGGGCCCCAGGATTGAGGAGAAACTTCCTAACAGGGAAGGCAATTCCCCCCCGGTTGGAACGGCTTGCTACCCGAAGGCGTGGGCGCTCCATCAACGGAGGTTCTTAAGAAGAGACTGGACAAGCCGTTTGTCAGGGGGTTGGACTAGAAGACCTCCGAGGTCCCTTCCCACCCGTTTTTCTCTCAAGAGGACTTTCTTGTTTTTGATTTGAAGGCGTTTCGCTTCTCCTCCAAGAAGCTTCTTCTGCTCTGGCTGGATGGTGAGTAAGGGAAGGATTTACACCCTTTGCAGAGCAGAAGGAGGGATTTCCAGGTTGGCTCTCCACCTCCCCCCCCCCCCCCAGCCAGTAGGCTTTAAGACAGGCAGGCTTAGAATCCTAGAGCTGGAAGGGACCTTGGAGGTCTTCTAGTCCAACCCCCTGCCCAAGCAGGAGGCCCTGGCCCATACCCTTTCAGACAAATGGCTATCCAACAACATCTTCTTGAAGTCTTGCAGTGTTGGGGCATTCACAACTTCTGGAGGCAAGCTGTTCCAGAGGTTAATTGTTCTCACTGTCAGGAAATTTCTCCTCAGTTCTAAGTTGCTTCTCTCCTTGATTAGTTTCCCCCCATTGCTTCTTGTTCTGCATAGACATGATTATAGTAATGATCATATCCTTTACTTATATATCAGAATATTCTTCCAATGTCTAATTTCTACCGCGTAGAATTGGAAGTATCTTCACGACGTTTCGATGAAATCTCATTCATCATCTTCAGGCTGGTGCTTCCGGCTTGGTGCTTCCAGGAGCACCAAGCTGGAAGCACCAGCCTGAAGATGATGAATGAGATTTCATCGAAACGTCGTGAAGATACTTCCAATTCTACGCGGGAGAAAACCCGAACAACCAAAGACCTACATACAAACACCCGCGAAAACCTCAGAAAACATATATATATATATATTCCGTTTCTTCTTTGGCCTTTATCGTTAAGGTTAACCTCTCTCCATTGCCTCGCTCTGTGGTTCTCGGGGGGTTGGCAAGGCGCCTCGGAGGGCAAAAATGGAGGGTGGGCACCGGTGCCAATGTAAAGCAGCCCAGAAGAGATTCTTCATCGATTGGCTGGGCTCCGTTGCGAACTTTGCCTCCCACAAAACTTCACATTGCCTGTGAGGCTTGGCCAGAGCCCTCTTCAGCTGACCGGTCACTGCGTGAGCTGACCTTGGCGACTCATGCCGGGAAACGCAGGAGGGGGTCATCTGACTCAGGAGGGGGAGGAGGTCATCGCCTGCAGAGCCGCAGCTGCCATCTTTGACCCCTTCCCTCGGCCAATGTCCCTGCAGCAACCATGTCCCAAATGAACAACTTTTCAAACAATTATCAAGGAGAGAAGCAAGCTGGAGTTAAGAAGGAGTTTCCTGACGGTGAGGACAATTTACCAGGGGAACTGCATGCCACCAGAAGCCGTGGGTGCTCCCTCACTGGGGGTTTTCAAGAAGAGACTGGAGAGCCACTTGTTTGAAATGGGATAAAGGGCTGAATTAGATTTCTCTTCTCTTCTCTTCCCTTCCCTTCTCTTCCCTTCCCTTCCCTTCTCTTCTCTTCTCTTTTCCTCTTCCCTTCCATTCTATTCTAAATTCTCTTCTCTTCTCTCTTCTCCTCTCCTCTCCTCTCCTCTTCTCTTCTCTTCCCTTCTCTTCCATTCTACTCTAAATTCTCTTCTCCTCTTCTCTTCTCTTCCCTTCCCTTCCCTTCTCTTCCATTCTACTCTAAATTCTCCTCTTCTCTTCTCTTCTCTTCTCTTCCCTTCCCTTCCATTCTACTCTAAATTCTCCTCTTCTCTTCTCTTCTCTTCCCTTCCCTTCCCTTCTCTTCCCTTCCCTTCCCTTCTCTTCCATTCTACTCTAAATTCTCCTCTTCTCTTCTCTTCTCTTCCATTCCCTTCCCTTCTCTTCCCTTCCCTTCTCTTCCATTCTACTCTAAATTCTCCTCTTCTCTTCCCTTCCCTTCTCTTCCCTTCCCTTCTCTTCCATTCTACTCTAAATTCTCCTCTTCTCTTCTCTTCTCTTCCCTTCCCTTCCATTCTACTCTAAATTCTCCTCTTCTCTTCTCTTCTCTTCCCTTCCCTTCTCTTCCCTTCCCTTCCCTTCCATTCTACTCTAAATTCTCCTCTTCTCTTCTCTTCTCTTCTCTTCCCTTCCCTTCTCTTCCATTCTACTCTAAATTCTCCTCTTCTCTTCTCTTCTCTTCCCTTCTCTTCCCTTCCCTTCTCTTCCCTTCCCTTCCTGTCTCTTCCATTCTACTCTAAATTCTCCTCTTCTCTTCTCTTCTCTTCTCTTCTCTTCCCTTCCCTTCCCTTCCATTCTACTCAAAATTCTCTTCTCTTCTCCTCTTCTCTTCTCTTCTCTTCTCCTCTTCTCTTCCCTTCTCTTCCCTTCCCTTCCATTCTACTCTAAATTCTCTTCTCCTCTCCTCTTCTCTTCTCCTCTCCTCTTCTCTTCCCTTCCCTTCCCTTCCCTTCTCTTCCATTCTACTCTAAATTCTCCTCTTCTCTTCTCTTCTCTTCCCTTCCCTTCTCTTCCATTCTACTCTAAATTCTCCTCTTCTCTTCTCTTCTCTTCCCTTCTCTTCCCTTCCCTTCTCTTCCCTTCCCTTCTCTTCCCTTCCCTTCCCTTCCATTCTACTCTAAATTCTCCTCTTCTCTTCTCTTCTCTTCTCTTCTCTTCTCTTCCCTTCCCTTCTCTTCCATTCTACTCTAAATTCTCCTCTTCTCTTCTCTTCTCTTCCCTTCTCTTCCCTTCCCTTCTCTTCCCTTCCCTTCCTGTCTCTTCCATTCTACTCTAAATTCTCCTCTTCTCTTCTCTTCTCTTCTCTTCCCTTCCCTTCCCTTCCATTCTACTCTAAATTCTCTTCTCCTCTCCTCTTCTCTTCTCCTCTCCTCTTCCCTTCCCTTCCCTTCCCTTCCCTTCTCTTCCATTCTACTCTAAATTCTCCTCTTCTCTTCTCTTCTCTTCTCTTCCCTTCCCTTCCCTTCCCTTCTCTTCCATTCTACTCTAAATTCTCCTCTTCTCTTCTCTTCTCTTCTCTTCTCTTCTCTTCCCTTCCCTTCCCTTCCATTCTACTCTAAATTCTCTTCTTCTCTTCTCTTCTCTGTCTGGAATGGGATAGGGTCTCCTGCTTGAGCAGGGGGTTGGACTAGAAGACCTCCAAGGTCCCTCTCAACCGTTTCATTCTAGCCCTGGACTTCCTTGATACAGGGAATAGTCCTTGCCTTACCACAGTTCATTCCCCTGGTCACGTGATCGAAAGGCAGACCAGCTTGGCCAACGACTCCTATTTATGACGGTCGCAGTGTCCCCCGCTCCCGCGATCCCCTTTTGCGACCTTCCGACAAGTAAACTCAAACCAGATTCACTTAACAACCAGGTTATAAACTCAACAACTGCAGCAATTCGCTTAACAACGGTGGCAAGAAATGGTCGCAAAACGGGGCAAAGCTTCCTTAAGAAATGTCTCGCTTAGCAACCTACATTTTGGACTCAACAGCGGTCGTATGTTGCGGGCTGCCTGTAAGGTTGCAGACAGTGGTGGGATTCAAATTGTTTTACTGCCGGTTCTGTGGGCGTGGCTTGGTGGGCGTGGCGTGGCTTGATGGGCGTGGCAGGGGGAGGATACTGCAACATCCCCATTCCCTCCCGATCAGCTGGGACTCAGGAGGCAGGGAATAGATGGGGGCGAGGCCAGCCAGAGGTGGCATTTGCTGGTTCTCTGAACTACTCTAAATTTCCCCTACTGGTTCTCCAGAACCTCTCAGAACCTGCTGAATTTCACCCCTGCCTGGTGGGCGTGGCAGGGGAAGGATACTGCAAAATCCCCATTCCAGCCCGATCAGCTGGGACTCTGGAGGCAGAGAAGAGATGGGGCAGGGCCAGCCAGAGGTGGTATTTGCCAGTTCTACTCAAAATTTCCACTCTCGGTTCTCCAGAACTAGTCAGAACCGGCTGAATCCCACCTCTGGTTGCAGAGTTGGGCAACCCAAGAATGCGGCAGAAATGGCTGGGAAACCCACTCGCCCCGATGCCCAGATTGCGCCAACGGATTGGTCTTAGCTGCTTCCTTCGGGGTAGCTTCCCTTCCCTCTCGGCCTGCCAGTTGGCACCCGGAGCGCCGATGCAAGAGATGCCCACCTCGGCTGCCTCTTTGTTCCCTGCTGGCTGGCATCGTCCGCACTGTTTGCCCGACACCAACTGGACGAGTGGGACGTCATTCCGCAATCCCCCTGACCCCCCCACCCCCACGTTCCTTCTCTCCCAAAGTCAATAGTTGCCTCTCGCTGGAACCCTTTCAGCCCAACGATGGGCAGCTTTGCCAGCCAGCTGCCTCGTTTGGCATAGCTTGGCCCCCTGATTCCTGGAATCATTAACCAGCTGTTGCTAACTGCCCTGGGCGCTTGGTTCCCGAAAGGGAAAAAGGAAGTACGTAGCCTTTTTGATGCTTTTGCTGCAGTTCCCATCATCCCCAGCCGCACAGGGCGCAGGCTCGGAAGGGTAAAGCTGGCTCTGTTCTAAGCCGCCTCCCACCTGATCACGTGATCAAGAACGGAGGGGGAACTTCAGCAGACCCAAACCCCCGGCGCTAAGCCCAGGGTACTTGCGAGACCACCTACTGCCACCGGTAGCCTCCCACCATCCAGTACGATCCCACAGGGTCGGCCTCCTCACGGTGCCGTCGGCCAGGCAGTGGTGGCTGGCCACCCCCAGGGGGGAGAGCCTTCTCTGTGGGAGCGCCTTCCCTCTGGAATGAGCTACCCCCTCCCCCCGGAGCTTCACATAATTCCCGACCTCCCGTCCTTCCGGCGCGCCCTAAAAAGTTGGCTTTTCCAGCAAGCCGGCCTGGCCTGAATAAAATAAATGATTACTTTTAATTGTTAATTTTAACGTAATTTTAAATTTAATTGTAAATTGGACTTTTTATTTAATCTTTTTTTATTTTAATTTAATCTATCTATCTATCGATCTCTCCTCATCCATCCATCCAACATCTGCCTATCTATCTATCCATCCATCAGCTACCCACCTACCTACCTATCTCTCTCTCTACTCATCCATCCATCCTATTTATCCATCCATCCATCCATCCATCATTGACCTACCTATATATCTACCTATCCATCATCTATCTATCCATCCATCCATCTAGCCATCCATCAGCTACCCACCTACCTACCTATCTCTCTCTCCACTCATCCATCCATCCATCCATCACCTACCTACCTACCTATCTCTCTCTCTACTCATCCATCCATCCTATTTATCCATCCATCCATCCATCAATCCATCATTGACCTACCTATATATCTACCTATCCATCATCTATCTATCCATCCATCCATCTAGCCATCCATCAGCTACCTACCTACCTCTCTCTCTCCCCATCCATCCATCCAGCCTAGCTATATCTATCTATCCATCAATCCATCCATCCATCCATCCTATCTATCATCTATCTATCTATCTATCCATCCATCCATCCATCCATCCATCCATCCATCCATCCATCCATCATTGACCTACCTATATATCTACCTATCCATCATCTATCTATCCATCCATTCATCTAGCCATCCATCAGCTACCTACCTACCTCTCTCTCTCCCCATCCATCCATCCAGCCTAGCTATATCTATCTATCCATCCATCCATCCATCCATCCATCCATCCTATCTATCATCTATCTATCTATCTATCTATCTATCTATCTATCCATCCATCCATCCATCCATCCATCCATCCATCCATCATTGACCTACCTATATATCTACCTATCCATCATCTATCTATCCATCCATTCATCTAGCCATCCATCAGCTACCTATCTACCTCTTTCTCTCCCCATCCATCCATCCAGCCTAGCTATATCTATCCATCCATCCATCCATCCATCCATCCATCCCTCTCTCTCTCTCTCTCTCTCGCTGTCTAGCTATCTAGCTATCTAGCTATCTACATCTAGCTATCTTATCTATCAAATCTATCTACATATCTTATCTATCTAATCTATCTATCTATCTATCTATCTATCTATCTATCTATCTATCTATCCATCTATCCATCTCTCTCTCTCTCCATCCATCATCTACCTACCTATCTATCCATCTCTCTCACTCTCCATCCCTCCCTCCATCCCATCCCATCCCTCCCTCCCTAGCCAGATTCTGTCCCCTTCTTCCAGGGGCTCCTTTCCTCTCCATCCGCCCCCCTCTCCTCTCTCCAAACTCCCTCCATCTGTGAAATGCCCCCAGAGGTAGGCAGAGGAGGAGACGGTCTCCCTCCGTCTTGATGGCCCTTCGCGCCTTCCCTCCAGAGGCCTCCCTCTGACGTCCAAGCCAAGAGTTCCAGGGTCAGAAGCCCCCTCTGTTCCTCCGGGGTGGGGGTGGGGGTGGGGGGTAATCCACTGGATCCCAGCAGGATTTCTCCCCCAAAGGAGCCGTTCCAAGGCCCCGCCCGTCTATATTTACCCCCAAAAGGAACATTTTTAGCTGCTTTCCTGGTCCCTGTTTTTAGAAGCTGGTGTGTGTGTGTGTTGTTTTTATTTTAAATCCGCTTTTTATCTATTTAAAAGAACCCCAAAGGCCCAAAATAAAAGGGAGAGGAGACAAATGACAAGGTAGAGAAAACCAGCAGCCTTCCGCCTTCGGCTTCTCTCCCTGGTGGCGCAAGGAAAGGTCAGGGGTTGTTTTTTTTTAGTCGAGGAAGAAAAACAGCCACCAAGCCACGGCTGGGTCGCACCTGTGTGTCCCTGCGGGTGCCTCTTCCTGGTCCCCCCCCCCAAAAGAAAGACGGAGACGGTCATCGGAAGAGAGCTGGAAGGGACCTCAGAGGTCTTCTAGTCCAGCCCCCCTGCCCAAGGCAGGAGACTCGATCCCATTTCACACGAGGGCTTGTCCGATCTCTTTAAAACCTCCGACTGATGGAGCACCCACGACTTCTGGTGGCCAGCTGTTCCGCTGGCTAGTTGCCTTCCGCGGGAGGAAGTTTCTCCCTAGTTCTAGATTGTATTTCTTTTTTGATTAAATTCAACCTAGAAACAAAGGAGGGATTTTCCGACAGGCAGAGTAAAAACCAAGGGCACAAGATTGTGCCAAAGCTGGCTCAAGAACAGGAAGTGTCCGAGGGACTTTGGACTCCGAGTGCAGGGGTCTCCAACCTTTGCAACTTTAAGTCTGAAGGACTTCAGCTCCCAGACTTCTCCAGCTGGCTGGTCCCCACACTACAACCAAGAGGTTGAGACTTTGGGAAAAGTTCGAAGAAGAGCCACGAAGAGGATCAAAGCCCTGGGGACGGATACATACGAAGGACGGCTGCAGGATTAGAGGTTAGAGAAAAGAAGGGATAAGGGGTAACATGATAGCAGCCTTTCAATGTCTCAGGGGTTGCCCCAAAGAAGAAGAGGGAGTCAAGCTATTCTCCAAGGCACCTGGGGGCAGGACAAGAAGCAATGAATGGAAATTAATCAAGGAGAGAAGCAACCTGGAATTAAGGAGAAATTTCCTAACAGTGAGGACAATCGACCAGTGGAACAGCTTGCCACCAGACGTTGTGAGTGCTTCATCCCTGGAAGTTTTTAAGAAGAGACTGGACAGCCCCTTGTTTGAAATGGGATAAATTGGGTTGAATTAGATTTCTCTTCTCTTCTTCTCTTCTCTCCCCTTCCCTTCCCTTCCCTTTCCCTTTTGTTCCATTCGATTCCATTCTATTATATTCTATTCTAAATTCTTTCCTCTTCTCTTCTCTTCTCTTCTCTTCTCTTCTCTTCCCTTCCCTTCCCTTCTCTGACCAGGGGTGACATGATAGGAGTCTTCCAGTATTTGAGGACCTGCCATAGGGAGGAAGGGGGTCAAGCTGTTTTCCAAAGCCCCCGAAGGCAAAACAAGCAAGGGATGGAAACGAAGGAAGGAGAGAAGCAGCCTGGAATTAAAGGAGAAACTTCCTAAGCAGCGAAGACACTTAGCCAGGGGAACAGCTGGCCAACAGAAGTTGTGCATGTTCCATCCCGGGACGATTTGAAGAAGAGATTGGATAACCCTCTGTCCAAACTGGCATAGAGTCTCCTGCTTGAGCAGGGGGCTGGACTAGAAGACCTCCCAGGCCCCTTTCCAGCTCTATTCCAATTCTGATTCTGGCCCCCACGCCCAGAAGCCTCCCTCGAGAGAGAGAGAGAGAGGTCAGTGGAGCCTGCCTGGAGTTGTGCCCTGGAATCCAGGAAAGGAGGGTTTTTTCCGGTCAAAAGCCCAGCTTTTGCAACCCCCCAGGGCCCTCTGCTGGGTCAGGTCAACCCGGCCTGCTCAAAATGCTTCCTGGGGCCAAGGCTCCTTTTCTAGGCTCGGTCCAAAGCCGCCCCCCTCCCCGTTGGCAGGCCCTGCCCTCGCCCTGACTCACGCCCCCCCCCTCCGCTTGCCAAGAGCATTCCTCGCCTCTTCCTTATGGCTGCTGGTTCCCTTTGGCCTGGAGCCTCGGCCAGAGCTGGGGGGCAGAGGGGGGGTGGGGGGGGGCAGGAAGGAAGCCCCTGCCGGGCTTCGCTGGGGCTGGGGGCAAGCCCTGAAGGCAAGAGCCTGGCCTTGGAACTGGCTTAGGCTCAATGGAAGGGCTTGCAATTGTGGGGTGGGGTGGGGGCTTCACCCCTGGAGGTTTTTCAGAAGGGACTTGGGGGGGGGGGGGCTTTGCCTGGCATGGACGATGGGCTTTCTTGTTTGAGCAGGGGGTTGGGCTAGAAGACCTCTGAGGCCCCTTCCTTGGAGTTTCTTCTCTTCCTCTCTCCTTCCCTTCCATTCTCTTCTCTTCCCTTATTCTCTTCTCCCCTTCCCCTCCCCTCTTTCTCTCTTCTATTCCTCTTCTCTTTCTCTTTTCTCCTCTTCCGCTCCCTTCTCTTCTCTCCCTTCTATTCATTATTATTCTCTTCTCTTCCATTATTCTCTTTTCTCTTCTCTCCTTCCCCTCTTTCTATTCTCTTCCCTTCCATTATTCTTTTCTCTTCCATTATTCTCTTCTTCCCTTCCCCTCTTTCTCTTCTCTTCCATTCTTCTCTTCTCTTTCTCTTTTCTTCTCTTCCCCTCCCTTCTCTTCTCTCCCTTCCATTCATTATTCTCTTCTTCTCTTCCCCTCTTTCTCTTCTCTTCCATTATTCTCTTCTCTTTCTCTTTTCTTCTCTTCCGCTCCCTTCTCTCCCTTCCATTCATTATTCTCTCCTTCCCCTCTTTCTCTTCTCTTCTCTTCCCTTCCATTATTCTTTTCTCTTCCATTATTCTCTTCTTCCCTTCCCCTCTTTCTCTTCTCTTCCATTCTTCTCTTCTTCTCTTCTCCCCATCCCCTCCCCTCTTTCTCTCTTCCCTTCTCTTCCACTCCCCCCTCTTTCGCCTGTCATCTCTTCTCCTCTTCTCCTCTTCCCCTCTTTCTCTCCCCTTCCATTCTTCCCTTCCCTTTTGTTCTCTTCTCTTCTCAGTTCTCTTCTTTTCTCTTCCCTCTTCCCTTCCCTTCATTCCAATTCTAAATCTAATTTTAACTTCAGTGCTAGTTCTAATTGTCATTCCATTCCGTTCCGCTCCTTTCTGTTCACTCTAAATTCTATTTTTAATCCCAATTCTATTCCAGACGAAGCTGAAGCTTGGAGTGGAAAGTAGGTCATTGAGCATTGGCCCTCCATCGGCTGACGGGTGACAAGGGGAAAAGCAACGGCAGCCCTCCTTTTCCCGGGTCCTGGAATCTCCTCCCGCCTTCTTTTTCTTTCTTCTTCTTTAATGCTTCCCTCGCTCTATCGCTCTGATTATTTATGTTTTTACGTTGGGACAATGAATCAGAGGAACAGAGGTTGCCTCCAGGAGTTGCAAGTTGCTCCAACAGTGGAAGGTTTTAAGAAGATGCCGGAGAACCCTTTGTCTGAAGGGGTGGAGGGTTTCCTGCCTAGGCAGGGGGTTGGACTAGAAGACCTCCGAGGTCCCTTCCAACACTGCTATGCTATTCCTATTCCTATTCCTATTCTATTCTATTGTACACTGGAAGTTTTTGAGAAGAGATTGGAGAACCCTGTGTCTGAAGGGGTGGAGGGTTTTCTGCCTAGGCAGGGGGTTGGACTAGAAGACCTCCAAGGAGACTTTCCAGAGTCTCCACGTCTTTTCTACATCGTGGCGACCAAAACTGTATGCCGTATTCCAAGTGTGGCCTTACCAAGGCCTTATAAAGTGGCATTAACACTTCACGTGATCTAGATTCTCTCCCTCTGTTTATGCAGCCTAGAACTGTGTTGGCTTTTTTGGCAGCTGCTGCCCACGGCTGGCTCCTATTTCAATGGTTGTCCACTAGGACTCCAAGATCCCTCTCACAGTTACTGCTATTGAGCAAGGTACCACCTATACTGTACCTGTGCATTTTGTTTTTCTTGCCTAAATGTAGAACCTTCCTTTTTTCACAATTGAATTTCATTTTATTAGACAGTGCCCAATGTTCAAGTTTGTCTAGATCCTTCTGTATCTTAAGCCTATCTTCTGGAGTGTTGGCTATTCTAATATATATATTTAATTGCACCCTCTTCTTTCGGTGTTTTTCCAGCCCTGTGCAAACATGATCCTTGCTGCTCTCCAAAACATGGCAATATCAGACACGCTTTACCTTCAATATCATATTTTTCTGCTGTTGTGCCTAACCCCCCCCCCCCCCCCCAAAAATAGTTTTTAATCATCCAGCTTTCCTGCTTTGCTGGTGACCTTCAGGGCGGAGGGCATCATGTTGGCGAAAAGAGATTTTGGGCAGGGAAAGAGAAAGAGAAAAATTGGGAGAAAAATTCTGGGCAGAGAAGGTGCTTTTTTCAAGAGTTTGAGAGAAGAGCTCTGTCTGTGTGTTGGGGGGGGGGGGGTGACTACAGGTAGTCCTTCACTTACTTACAACCGCTCGCTGAGTGACCGTTTGAAGTTACGGCGGCACCGGGGAAAAAAGGGACCTACGACCGCTTTTCACACTTAACGACCGCAGTCCACGTGATCAAAATTCGGAAGCTTGGCAACTGACTGGCTCGTGTTTACGACGGTCGCAGCCATCCCGTGATTTCCCCCTTGGACGACCTTCTGAGGAGCGAAGTCATCGGGGGAGGACTGATTCACTTTACAACCCGGTCACGGACCTAAGGACTAGCAGGGATTCACTTAACGGCGGTGGCAAGAAAGAGTGGTAAAAGGGGGCGAAATTCACTAGGCCGGTATCTCGCTTAGCGACAGAAATTTGGGGCTGAGTTGAGGACAAGGTGCAGAGAAGAGCAACAAAGAGGACGAGGGGACTGGAGGCTAAAACATAGGGGGAACGGTTGCAGGAACTGGGGATGTCTACTTTAATGAAAAGGGGAAACGTGATTATTATTATTATTATTAATTCAAATTTCTAAACCGCCCCGTCTCCCCGAAGGGACTGTGATAGCAGTCTCCTGATCTCTCAGGGGTTGCCCCAAAGAAGAGGGAGTCAAGCTATTCTCCAAAGCACCTGAGGGCAGAACAAGAAGCAATGGGTGGAAACTAAGCAAGGAGAGAAGCAACTTAGAACGGAGGAGGAATGTACTGACAGGGAGGACAATTAGCCAATGGAACTGCTTGCCACCAGAGGTTGTGGGTGCTTTTAAGAAGAGCCTGGACAGCCACCTGTCTGGAATGGCATCCGGCCTCCTGCTTGAGTAGGGGGGGGTGGACTAGAAGACCTCCAAGGTCCCTTCTGCCTCTACTCAGCTGCAGCAGTGTGCAGCAGTGCGCAGCTGCAGCAGTGTGCAGCAGCTGCCAAAAAAGCCAACCCAGTTCTAGGCTGCATCAACAGAGGGATAGAATCTAGATCACGTGAAGTGTTAATGCCACTGTATAGTGCCTTGGTAAGGCCACACTTGGAATACTGCATACAGTTTTGGTCGCCACGATGTAGAAAAGACGTGGAGACTCTGGAAAGAGTGCAGAGAAGAGCAACCAAGATGATTAGGGGACTGGAGGCTAAGACATATGAAGAACGGCTGCAGGAGCTGGGTATGTCTAGTTTGATGAAGAGAAGGACCAGGGGAGACATGATAGCAGTGTTCCGATATCTCAGAGGGTGCCACAAAGAAGAGGGAGCCAAACTATTCTCCAAGGCACCTGGGGGCAGGACAAGAAGCAATGGGTGGAAACTAATCAAGGAGAGAAGCAACTTAGAACTAAGGAGGAATTTCCTGACAGTCAGAACACTTAACCTCTGGAACAGCTTGCCTCCAGAAGTTGTGAATGCCCCAACCCTGGAAGTCTTTAAAAAGATGTTAGACAGCCACTTGTCTGAAATGGTATAAGGCTCCTGCCCACGCAGGGGGTTGGACTAGAAGACCTACAAGGTCCCTTCCACCTCTACTCCATTCACGCATTCTCTCCAGTTCTGCGACTCGGTTTCACTTCTTGGAGTTTGCCTCTTTCGCTCGGCCCGGCTGGGGTGGCCTTTGGAAGCCCTCTCCTTCGGCCAACTGACCTCTCTCTTGTTTTTCCACTGGCCCGGGTGGTTTTTTGTTTTTGTTTTTTGGCCGGGGTCCTGCTGGCCGACACCCCTGTGGAGCTTCAAGATTAATGATTGATGAAAAGAAGGGCACCCAAAGCTCCTCTGGATTGGGCGCTTGAGGAGGGAGGAGGAATGGCAAGGGTTTGTTTGCCCACTTCTCAGTGCCTGCCCCCAAAGTGCCCCCCCCCCCCAAACCCTCCGAATGCTGCTTTCTTGGGAGTTTGGAAGAGGCCCAGCGTGACCACCGTCTATTTTTGCCAAAACAGCCGTTGGGGGTGTGTAAGCTTGTTTATTTGTTCCATTTACACCCTGCCTCTCCTCTGGGTAGGAGCATAAGGCTGCGTGGAGAGCCTTCCCTACAACGGTCCTGTAAGGTAGGCTGAGGGGCATCAGAGAGAGAGAGAGAGACAGACAGACAGATAGAGACAGAAAGACAGAGAGAGATAAAGAGAGAAGGAGTGAGGAGTCAGAAAGAGAAAGAGCGAGGCAGACAAGAAGAGTCAGAAAGATTGAAGGGGTGAGAAAGAGTGAAGGAGAAAGAGACAGATAGAAAGAGAGAAGAGAGAGAGAAATGGGGAAAAGATGGAGAGATAGAGTGAAAAAGAGAGAGACAGAAAGAGAGAAGGGCTAAGAAAGACAGAAGGAGAGAGAAAGAGTGAAGGAGAAAGATAGAGATAGAAAGAGAGGGGGAAGAGAGAAGGGGAGAGAAAGAGAAAAACGGGGAAAAGAGAGATGTAGAGAGAGTGAAAAAGAGGGAGAGACAGAGAGAAAAACAGAAAGAGAGAAGGGCTAAGAAAGACAAAAGGAGAGAGAAAGAGTGAATAGATAGAAAGATAGAGATAGAAAGAGAGCGGGAAGAGAGAAGGAGAGAGAAAGAGAAAAAAATGGGGAAAGTGATGGAGATAGAGAGAGTGAAAAAGAGAGACAGAGAGAGAGAGAGAGAAAGAGAGAAGGGGTAAGAAAGATAGAAGAGAGAAAGAGACAGAGATAGAAAGAGGGGGAAGAGAGGAGAGAGAAACAGAGAAAAATGGGAAAAGAGAAATGGAGAGAGAGACAGAGAGACAGAGAGAGAGAGAGAGAGAGAGAGAGAAAGAGAGAAGGGGTAAGAAAGCTGGAAGAGAGAAAGAGACAGAGATAGAAAGAGTGGGAAGAGAGGAGAGAGAAACAGAGAAAATGGGAAAAGAGAAATGGAGAGAGAGACAGAGAGACAGAGAGAGAGAGAGACAGAGAGAGAAGGGGTAAGAAAGATAGAAGAGAGAAAGAGACAGAGATAGAAAGAGGGGGAAGAGAGAAGGAGAGAGAAACAGAGAAAATGGGAAAAGAGAAATGGAGAGAGAGAGAGAGAGAGAAATATACACACAGAGAAAGGGAGACAGAAACAGAGAGAACGAATGAAAGGAGTGAGAAATAGACCAGGGGAGGAGAGAAAGGGAAACAGAGAGAGAATAAAAAAGAGGGAGAGAGGGAGAGGGAGGGAACGTTAGCTGGGGCAGGCCCAACCAAAACCCTGTGGGAAAGACTGGGCAGAAAGAGGTGAGCATTGGTGGCTCAGGAGCCAGACTTGAACCCGGCTCCCCTCCAGTCTTATCCTATGCCAACTCTCAAGGACCCATGCTTGAACCGACTGGCAAAGGCCACTGGGCCCCATGGACCTCCACCTCCCCCCCCCCCCAACCTGGCATAGCTGGCACCCACCCAGCCTCCCCTGAAGGCTCCTCTGGCCAGCAGAATAAGCCACCGTTACTTGCACAGGCCACGCCCGTTGGCCAGGTTCCCCAAAGGAGTGGGGGGGACGGGACAGGACTCCACGTCCCATGTAGCACAGCCGAACCGCTGGGCTCCCATTCCTCAGGAGGAAACCGCTCTTCGAGCTAAGGCCCCACCACCGCAAGCCCTCCCAAGGCTGTTTCAGAGTTGGGCGAGGCCAGCCGCCAGAGGCAAAGCAGACAATAGCCCGAGGCTAGGTGTGAGCTGTGATACTGCAAAGATCCAGGCACGGTGTCTTCGGGGGGAGGAGGGAAGGAGAAGGCCACCGAAACAAAAGGACAACAAAGTCTCCTTTGTCATCGGTGGCCTTGGCAGCCGGGCTGCCTCTCCCGCACCTGAGAGACCCACCTGAGCCCTCCTTTCTCTTTCTGCCCCCTCCCTCCCTCCCTCCCTCCCTCCCTCCCTCCTTGGGGGGCAGCGTTCCCAGGCAGCTGGAAAACAAGAGTGCTCGGAGGCTGCATTGAGTCCTCCCCAGGGTTCCACGACTCGACGGAACTGGCAGGTAGCAGGAGAGCAGAGCTGGAAGGGACACCATGGAGGTCTTCTAGTCCAACCACCCCCACCCCTACGCCCCGCTCGAGCAGGAGATCGTATCTGTCCCATTCTGGAAAAATGCTCCTCAAGTCTCTTCTTTAATACCGTCCACCGTCTACCTGGACTGCATGGCAGACCTGCGGAGGGACCCCTGGACGAATGGGAAGGTCAAGATTTTGGAAGTTAAAACCCACCCACTCCTCTGCTAGAAAAATGAACTATCCTGGAGAATATTGAAAAGGCAGAATATTATATTTTCCCTGGATGTGCAAAAGGGAGACACCTGTTTTTAAAGACAAAGCAGCTCCCTGCAGCTTCCTGTCCCCCATCCCCTGTCAATGGGCCAGTAAAAAAAAACCCTGAGCTGGTCTACGCTGCATAACAAAGGTGGGATTAACCTTCCACAGAAACTCACCAACCACGGCATCTGGGAACCAAGCTTGGGGCTCAAAAGACACACAACCTAACGAAGTTAGCTAAGACCCCCCCCCCCGGGACACCCCCCCCCCACCTCCCCAAAGAATGAAATGTTTTGGGAAAGATTATGTTATATATTTCCACGTTATATTTCCCTAAAGGAGAGACAGGTTCTTAGAGGGGAAAAGCAGCCCTTTTCTCAATAGCTCACAGCAGATGCCGGCACTTAAGGAGATAACGAGCTTAGTGAAAGAGGAAGCCAGCTATCTAGATGGCTCCATTCATAAGCCAAGCAAACCCTGCCAGCAGAAATCAATCCGGACAGGATATTTCCAAACTCCTTGCACCAAAGTTTGGCAGCTAAGAAAAGCAGAGTGGTAGGAGTAGAACAAGCAGCCCCTCACCCAAGATCCAACACAAGAACAATTGCCCCCCACCCTTCCGGAACACGAAAGGCCCTGCCTTGCCCAATCCCCAGAAGAGTTCAAACTTCCAAGTCCCAGAAACCTAGAAAGATCCATCCGTTCCTTCAACCACTTGTCCGGCTGCCCCAGAACCGCCTGCTGGGCTTCTCTTCACCACTAAACAGAAACCTCCTTTCCAATCCACCTCCGTGTCGTTCACCACATCTTTTCTCCCGGCTTGGAAGTGGACCGGGTGGATTTTCCTTCCAACTGGAGGATGGTAGAACTGCGGAAGAGTTTACAATCTTTTTTTTTGCCATGCTTGCTATGAGAATCGTTGCAGTTAAGTAAAACAGGGGTCTCCAACCTTTGCAACTTTAAGTCTGAAGGACTTCAGCTCCCAGAATTCTCCAGCCAGCAAAGCTGTCAGTGTCAGGGCCTGGGCCAGGGGTCTCCAACCTTTGCAACTTTAAGTCTGAAGGACTTCAGCTCCCAGAATTCTCCAGCCAGCAAAGCTGTCAGTGTCAGGGCCTGGGCCAGGGGTCTCCAACCTTTGCAACTTTAAGTCTGAAGGACTTCAGCTCCCAGAATTCTCCAGCTAGCAAAGCTGGCTGAAGAAGTCTGGGAGCTGAAGTCCTTCAGACTTAAAGTTGCAAAGGTTGGAGACCCCTGAAGTAAAAGACATGGCCGTTAAACGAATCTGCCTTCCCCCATTTGAGTCGCTTATCGGGAGCCCATTTGGGAAGGTCACAAGCGGCCGTTAGGTGGCCCATGGATGCTGTAGCCATCATAAACACAGCGTTTCTCAAACCAGGCAAAGTTTAGGACTTCAACTCCCAGAATTCCCCTGGGACCTCTTGGTAGCCACGCCAGCCTTTTGGTAGAGCCTCCAAGCTGGATATAAATGAGATGATAGACTGACAGACTTTGAAAGAGAGCTAGAGAGATATGTAGATATTGGTAGATAGATTGGATAGAAGATGGATGGATGGATGGATAAATAGATAGGTAGATAGACATTGAAAGAGAGCTAGATAGATATGTAGATACCAATAGATAGATAGATAGATAGATAGATAGATGGATGGATGGATGGATGGATGGATGGATGGATGGATGGATGGATGGATGGATAGATGATGGACAGACAGACAGACATTGAAAGAGAGTTAGATAGATGTGTAGATATTGGTAGATAGATTAGATAGAAGTGATAGAGATAGATAGATAGATAGATAGATGGATGGATGGATGGATGGATGGATGGATGGATGGATGGATGGATGGATGGATGGATGGATGGATAGATGGATAGATGATGGACAGACAGACAGACATTGAAAGAGAGTTAGATAGATGTGTAGATATTGGTAGATAGATTAGATAGAAGTGATAGAGATAGATAGATAGATAGATAGATAGATAGATAGATAGATAGATAGATAGATAGATAGATAGATAGATAGATAGATAGATTAGACAGACAGACAGACACTGAAAGAGCTAGATAGCTATGTAGATATAGGTAGATAGGATGGATGGATGGATGGATGGATGGATGGATGGATGGATGGATAGATAGATAGATAGATAGATAGATAGAGAGAGAGAGAGAGAGAGAGAGAGAGAGAGAGAGAGAGAGAGAGAGAGAGAGACAGACAGACAGACAGACAGACATAGAAAGACACTGAAAGAGCTAGATAGCTATGTAGATACAGGTAGATAGGATAGATAGATGATAGATAAATAGATAGATAGATAGAGAGAGAGAGAGAGAGAGAGACAGACAGACAGACAGACAGACAGACAGACAGACATAGAAAGACACTGAAAGAGCTAGATAGCTATGTAGATACAGGTAGATAGGATAGATAGATGATAGATAGATAGATAGATAGATAGATAGATAGATAGATAGATAGATAGATAGATAGATAGATAGATAGATAGATAGATAGATAGATAGATAGATAGATAGATAGATAGATAGATAGATAGATAGACAGACAGACAGACAGATATGGAAAGCGTTAGATGTGGAAATAGATATGGAGATAGGCACAGATGGGTAGACAGACAGACAGACAGATGAGATAGATATGGATAAAGATGCCAATAGATGCTAAAGATAGCTATAAAGACAGAGGATAATCAAATGCTGGGAATCACAACCGAATTTAACTAGTAAACCCACGGATGCTTCTGAGCTGCAAGAACAAGAAAGCCTGCAAATACGTCCAACCAACACCAAGACAAGACAGCCACAGAGGTGAGCAGGAGGCAGCTCAAGACACACAGAGGCTGGTCTAAGTGCCCTCAAGGGAACCCCTTTGGGGTGCTGGCAATTCAGGCTGCAGAAAGAGGCAGTGAGCCTGGCCTCCCCCCACCCCTCTTGGCCTTATTTTGGGATGGAGAGGAAGAGCCAGGGGAGCCCCAGCAAATCAAGATAAAAGGTGGAAAAAGCCACAACTGGGTTGTGGGTTTGTCAACTTTGACGCTTGTAAGATGGGTGGACTTCAACTCCCAGCATTCCCCATTCTGGGAGTTGACGTCCACCCATCTGAAAGCGGCCACCCTGCAACTCTCGCGAGAACATGAGACTTTCTCCATAGCCAATAGCGCCACCGCGTGACGCCATGGAGCACACGTCCGGCAGCCGCGGGCCGTCATTTGCTGGGACGGGCGTCCATCTTGGGCGTAACAGACCTGAGGGGGACACGCGATTTTTCTACCCGGGGGGGGGGGGGTAAAATCCGGTCGTCTTCTTCTGTTGCTAATGAAACATTAACTAAAACGATTCCCGGTAGTAACTTTAAGAAACCCGGCTAAAGTGATTCCGTCATACACACTGACGCCGAGGGAGGCTTTAGAACCGCCTTCCCGCCCTTTTCGATTTAATTTTCGTGGCACCGGAAATCCCGCCCTCGGCCGTTGTTGCATTTCCCGAAGCGATGGGCCGCTCTAGGCTCCCCTCTTGTTTATTAACGGATTTTAACGGAATAATGAAAGAGTTGGAAGGGGCGCTGGAGGACTTCTAGGCCAACGGAGGCCTACCTGAAAGGCCCGGCGTCCCAACGAAGCGGAGAGCGGCGTAGCAAAGCAGGAGCTCGAAGGGTGGGGAAGAGGCAGCGCGGAGGAAGCCAAACGGTGAGGCCTGGCCAGGAAGGAGCGCCAGAGCCGCGGCGGAGCAACGGAGAACCCGACCGGCAGCTCGAGAGGGCCTGGATGAACTGCTGAGGGGAGCAACGGCTGGAGACAGCAGGGCGGAGCTGCCCAGCCCAGAGAAACCGACTAGTAGACCGGCTTAAGAGATGCTTTAATAGCTGCCCTCAAAACTACAACCTGCCTAATAATTGTGCCCACAGTGTAACCGACCACCCCAGCACACAAAAACTACCTATTAAACCTGCTCATCGGTGAAAACCTGTTTCGTAGTAGTAACTCAGCACACAAAAACCACCTATTAAACCTGCTCATCAGTGAAAAACTGATTCGTAGTAGTAACTCAGCACAGAAAAACCACCTATTAAACCCGCTCATCAGTGAAAAACTGATTCGTAGTAGTAACTCAGCACAGAAAAACCACCTATTAAACCCGCTCATCAGTGAAAAACTGATTCGTAGTAGTAACTCAGCACAGAAAAACCACCTGTTAAAGTGGCTCATCGGTGAAAAACTGATTCGTAGTAGTAACTCAGCACACAAAAACCACCTGTTAAAGTGGCTCATTGGTGAAAAACTGATTCGTAGTAGTAACTCAGCACAGAAAAAACACCTATTAAAGCGGCTCATCGGTGAAAAACTGATTCGTAGTAGTAACTCAGCACAGAAAAAACACCTATTAAACCCGCTCATCGGTGAAAAACTGATTCGTAGTAGTAACTCAGCACAGAAAAACCACCCATTAAACCCGCTCATCAGTGAAAAACTGATTTGTATTAGTAACTCAGCACAGAAAAGCCAGCAATTAAACCCGCTCATCAGTGAAAAACTGATTTGTAGTAGTAACTCAGCACAGAAAAACCACCTATTAAACCCGCTCATCAGTGAAAAACTGATTCGTAGTAGTAACTCAGCACAGAAAAAACACCTATTAAAGCGGCTCATCGGTGAAAAACTGATTCGTAGTAGTAACTCAGCACAGAAAAAACACCTATTAAACCCGCTCATCGGTGAAAAACTGATTCGTAGTAGTAACTCAGCACAGAAAAACCACCTATTAAACCCGCTCATCAGTGAAAAACTGATTCGTAGTAGTAACAGCACAGAAAAACCACCTGTTAAAGTGGCTCATCAGTGAAAAACTGATTCGTAGTAGTAACTCAGCACAGAAAAAACACCTGTTAAAGCGGCTCATCGGTGAAAAACTGATTCGTAGTAGTAACAGCACAGAAAAAACACCTATTAAAGCGGCTCATCGGTGAAAAACTGATTTGTAGTAGTAACTCAGCACAGAAAAACCACCTATTAAACCCGCTCATCAGTGAAAAACTGGCTAGTACAGGGGTCAGCAATCTTAAACACTCAAAGAGCCATTTGGACCCATTTCCCACAGAAAAGAAAACACCAGGAGCCACAAAAGCTTTCCTGTGCCTGACTTTCCTGAGTGGCGGCAAAACTATCATATCTAGTTGAATTAAACATTCAGTTTTTTTTGTGAAACTTTTCATTTCTTGGATCTATCCATGGTTGGCCTACCGGGGGTTGAAAAGCTCAATAAATCGTGTGCTGGCAGGTATCACACATTGGCCGTTGTGACACATTTTGAGCGACAGTGAGCCGCAGCAGAGGGATGAAAGAGCCACATGCGTCTCCAGAGCCGTGGGTTGCTGACCGCTGGGCTAGTAGACTGGCTTAACACAGAGAGACCAGTTATTAAACCGCCTTAGCACTGATTAAACTGACTAGCATACCAGACTAATAGACTGACAGTACAGGAAAAATTGGTTATTAAATCGGCTCAGCCCAGAAGGAGATCAACAGCCTATATCAAGGTGTACATAACTATTAGGCAGCTTCTTTTCCTCAGACAAAATGGGCCAGAAAAAAGATTTATCTGACCCTGAAAAGTCAAAAATTGTAAAAAGTCTTTCAGAGGGCTGCAGCACTCTTGAAATTGCTAAAATATTGGGGCGCGATCACAGAACCATCAAACATTTTGTTGCAAACAGCCAACAGGGTCGCAAGAAACATGTTGGGGGAAAAAGACACACCTTAACTGCCAAAGATTTGAAAAGAATCAAACATGAAACTACTAGGAACCCATTATCCTCCAGCACTGCCATATTCCAGAACTGCAGCCTACCTGGACTGCCCAGAAGTACAAGGTGTTCCATGCTCAGAGACATGGCCAAGGCAAGGAAGACTGAAGCCCGACCACCACTGAAGAAAACACAAAAATTAAAACAGCAAGATTGGGCCAAGAAATATCTGAAGATAGATTTTTCAAGGTTTAATGGACTGTTGAGAGGAGAGTGACTTTTGATGGACCAGAAGGGTGGGCCTGTGGCTGGATCAGTAACAGGCACAGAGCTTCACGTCAACTCAGATGCCAGCAAGGTGGAGGTGGGGTGCTATGGTGGTATGGGTGCAAGGTGGTATGGGCTGGTATTAAATACAAGCTAGTTGGACCTTTTCAGGTTGAAGATCGACTCAAATTTTGGATTCTTTGACCATGGTCTGCATAACCTACATGAAGGGATACACCTCACAAGAATTGGGAGAAATGTATTTGGAAAACGACAGGCTCAATTTATCAGAAGGGCTTTAAATGGAAATGGGGCATGTCCCAGCAGCCCAGTGGGTCCAAAATACTGCATTTCTTGTGGTAGCTGGCACACTCAATCAGGTTTTTGAAGGCTTACACGGCCATGCAGAAGCAGCATGTTCTCCCAATCCTTCTGCTTGAAAGGTCCAGATCCTCCTCTCAGATATTCCAATAGTCCACAGATGGTGGATTCTTTCATGGATTATGGAACCCACTAAACCTAGGAGCTCCACTGCAGAAATCTGAACGACTAGTTTGTGCCAAACAGCGGCTATGACCAAAAGTTTAGTTAAAAGGACTTGTTGGTAGTGACGAGGATCTTTTTCTGGGAAATGCAGCTTTTAATGTTCGGAAATCCCTTTTCAAGATCAGGTATATCTGCAGCCGGTTGCCTAGGAACACATAAATCTGGAGGCTGTAGATCTTGGATAAGGCTCATTTCCAGTCTGTCATGGACCCTGGGGAGGAGGGTGGATGCTGGGGAAAGGGAAACTATCGGAAAGAAGCATTTTCCTGGGAGAAGAATGCAGCCCCCTTGCAGAATGACCGTTTCAAAAAAACACATCTTTTAAAACTGGACAATGGGGGAATCAGCTAAGAGCCATGGCGGTGCGGTGGTTAGAATGCAGGATTCAGGGTTGACTCTACCCACCGCCAGCAGTTTGTCCCGCTCAAGGTTGACTCAGCCTTCCATCTTTCTGAGGTTGGTAAAATGAGGAGCCAGATTGTTGGGGGCAAAGAGGCTGACTCTGTAAACTGTTTATAGAGAAGGCTATAAAGCAATAGGAAGCAGTATAGAAGTCTAAACGTAAAACTCCCCAAATTGGTGCTGGCTGGGGGAATTCTGGGAGTTGAAGTCCAAACATTTTCAGAGTTGCCGAGGTTGAGAAACGTTGCATGAAGATGAGAGGCCAGCCTGCACTGTGTTAGGGAAAGGGCTTGCAAAAACAATGCGGCTTACGAAACACTGCTCACAAAACGGTGTCCTCATTTAGCAAGCGCCTTGTTGTGCAACCTTTTGCAGTCAAAACTGATGAAAATGGAGGTTTACGGCTGATCCTTGCCTTTACGATATCTGTAAAGCAAGGGGAAGCCACAGCCCAGTTGCCGATCCCAGTTGTGTTCCGAGGGCTCTTCTCGTTCTGCTCTAGGGTGGATGGCTGCAGTGCTTCTACAGGCAGGGAGTCTTTGACCTACAACCACAATGGAGCCCAAAATTTACATTGCTAAGCGAGACAGTTGTTAAGTGAGTTTTGCCTCCCTGCGTTACCTTTCTTGCCACCGTTAAGTGAATCACTGCAGTTGTTAACTTAGTAATAGGGTTACTAAGCGAATCTGGCTTGCTTTCTTTGGACTTCCTTTGCCAGAAGGTCGCTAAAGGGGATTACATGACCCCAGGACACTGCAGCTGTCATAAATACGAGTCCGTTGCCAAGCGTCTGGATTTTGATCATGTGACTGTGGGGAATCCTGCAATGGCCACCAAGTGCGATGTTGCTTTTTCAGTGCCGTTGTGTTTGAACAGTCACTAAATGAATGGTCATAAGTGAAAGACTACCTGTATCTCCTGGGGAGACCAGCAGCGTGCTTGTGCCCCAGCCTCCTTCGGCTTCCACTCCCCCTTCCCCCATTTATGAATATTGATATGGGGGGGGGGGGGTCTGCTCCTTTCATCCCCCCCACCCCACTCCACAGAGGGATCCTATCTAGCTCAGCTGTGCCCAGGATCCTCTTGCGTGTTGACCCCTTGAATTATTTACTCTTCCTAGAGTCTGGTCTCCCCCCTCTCCTGCCCCTTGTCCATTAGTGCTGTCCAAGGCCATCCCCTTTGACCCCTAACCCCTCCCCTCTCTGCCCCAGGTCGAAGAAGGAGGCGTTTTAATAAGGTCTCTTGGGAAGATACTCCCCCAGCGAGCTTCTGGATGTCGGCAATTGCTCAGGTGCTGAGTTTTAGATCCAGTCTCGACTCTTCTTGTGCCATATCCGTCATCGGACGTCAGTGACCATGTTGGCGATTCTATTTTTATTAACATCCACACACAAAAAAGTGCTGCTGAGCTTTGTCCAAACCGGACCCTTACATTTTGAAGCTCTGATGGTCTTCTTCTGCCTGGACCTTCGTTTGCCTTCAATCTTTCCCTGGAGCATGAAGTCAAGGATGACGTATTTTTCCAGGTGTCGCATCCCATGTCCAAAATATTCTAACTTTCGCCTTTTAATGGTTTTGATGATCTCCTGTGGCTTTCCCAGGTATCTTATCCCCTCCTCCTTTCTGATTTTGTCAAGCCAGCTTCTATGCAGCGATGTAGGTACATACATTGCTTCTAGGTATAAATCCACATTTCAAAGTTCTGTGATGGCAATCTATGGCAGGTGGCACATGCCATTCGTGGCACACAGAGTCCTCTGTGAGATCCCTCTGTTAATTCAATTTAGGATTGCGTTGGCTTTTTTGGCTGCCGCCACGCACGGCTGGTCCCTATTTAGCTGGTTGTCCACTAAGACTCCGAGATCCCTCTCGCAATTACTGCTATGAAGCCTGGTTTCACCCAGTCTGTATGTGTCTTTTTGGTTTTTCCTGCCTCAGTGTAAGACTTGACTTTTCTACATGTTGAATTTCATTTTGTTAGAAAGGGCCCAGCTGGCCGTGGCGAGTTAGCTGCAGCGAGTTGGCTGTGGCAAATTGTGCCGTTCCTGAAACAGAAAACCAAGAAAGCAGAGGAAGGCCTGGTGGCCCCTCAAATCTTCTCCCTCTGCGTGGGGTGGAGTTCCTGGACCAGTTCAAAGCGTTGTCAGCCACTGACATGCCCCAAAAGGCTCCCACAGAAGGGGGCACCCTGCTCACGCTCCCTCCCACCCCAGCCTTGCTCCAGACCACCAAAGCTCCAAATCCTTTAAATTAATAATTAGCCGCTCTCTCTAACAAATGCCAGCGTTTGATCCTGGAAAGGCAGCATCGACATGAAAAATCGATGAGAATCGAGCGGCAGAATGTTTCAGTGCTGAGGGGCGCACGGGATTGAGGGGGGGGGGAGGAATGAAGAGGAGGAAAATGCTTTTAAGGGGCTCGTAAAGACACAAAAATCTTTCCACTTAGAAGCCAAGGTCACTCAGCTCCTGTTCAAAGCGTGTCTCTCAGGGGGCTTCCTCCCCAAACACAGTCAAGGGGCAATCCCCCTTCCCTTCATTCCTCAAGTCGGGAGGGTTCGAAAGAGATGGCTTCCGCCCTTAAATGTCGGCCAACCAACCTCCCCTCCTGAACGACAGGTTCAAAAACGCAGAAAGAGAACATGGCACTAGCCGCCTGCTGCAGCTGCCAGCGGAGCCAATGCCATCCTGGCTGCACCAGCAGAGGAACTGATAGCTTCAGGGCTGTGAAGGATGACTACCCCACTTTGTGCTGCACGAGAGAAGTCACACTTGTGTCCAGTTCTTGTTGCAACGATATAAAAAAAGATGCGGACTCTTGGGGGGGGGAAATTGCAGAGGAGAGCAAGAAAGAGGATCAGTGCCCCATCATTGCAAGAAGATATTGGACAGCCATTTGTCTGGAGTGGTATTTGAAGCAGGGGTTAGTCTAGAAGACCTTCAAGGTCCCTTCCAGATGTATCCTATGTTCTCTGGAGTTCCGCAGTCGAAGGTGGGACCATCACAGCCCTGCTTACAGCTGCAGGGACTTCTGGTGGTCTCCCTTCCAAACCGGACACCCAAGAGCTTCTCCAGATCTTCGCCAACTCCGCCTCTGATACCTCTAGGCAGGGATTCCTATGGGGTGTGGCGAGACGCATTTGAGGGGCCCCTCAGAACATATTCTCCCTGTCCCCCAACTTATTCCGGCCCGCAAGTGTGTTGATCTCCTGGCAACAGGCGGTGCTTTGGGGTGCAGCTGCAAAACTAGCTTTCCCAAAAGTCAAAACCTTGGCAGGAGTGTCTAGAAAGGCCCAAGAGACAGCCAAAGGCTGTGCTCCAGACGCACCCCAGATCCCACCAGAAGGGATTCCTTAATCTCAAATCCTGCATAAATCCACCCGGCATTATTATTTTTAAATCTATTCCATAATGGAGAATTTCCACCACAGAACAATGGGCACCGGCGACTTGATTCCCTCCAAGGCTCCCAACGTTCCACCATCTTTGCCCGCTGTTTAATGGCTGGACCCTTTGACTGAATGCTCAAAGATCGTGCCAGTCCCTGGCTCCTTTCGAATCCCTCATGCAGCCTCCAAAGGGTCAAGCTTTTTCCCTCCAGGAGCGGCTCAGCATATACAATACAATACAATACAATAGCAGAGTTGGAAGGAACCTTGTAGGTCTTCTAGTCCAACCCCCTGCGTGGGCAGGAACCTTATACCATTTCAGACAAGTGGCTGTCTAACATCTTTTTAAAGGCTTCCAGGGTTGGGGCATTCACAACTTCTGGAGCCAAGCTGTTCCAGAGGTTAATTGTTCTGTCAGGAAATTTCTCCTTAGTTCTAAGTTGCTTCTCTCCTTGATTAGTTTCCACCCATTGCTTCTTGTCCTGCCCTTCAGGTGCCTTGGAGAATAGTTTGGCTCCCTCTTCTTTGTGGCACCCTCTGAGATATCGGAACACTGCTATCATGTCTCCCCTGGTCCTTCTCTTCATCAAACTAGACATACCCAGCTCCTGCAGCCGTTCTTCATATGTTTTAGTCTCCAGTTCCCTAATCATCTTGGTTGCTGGGGAATATGGCTGACTGTACCTCAGTACTGCCACCATGTGACCCCAGCCCAGAATGGACGCTGCTCCCTTTGCTGCAGCCTGGATGGTTTGCCCCACCTGGCTTTCAGACTCCAGCCATGGGCAAGGGTGGGACTTTGCAACCCCCGGGTGTCCAAACCAGGGTTACTAAACCCAGCGGGCGTTTGGAGTTTTACAGACTCCGTAGATGGTCCTTCAACAGACGTCCTTCGACTGAGCTGAAAAGACCGAACCAGGTTGAATGGGGCAGCGATTGCTAAAATCCAAGAGAACCACTCCTTGGCTCAGGTGGGACTGTGGTAACCTACTATATTTTTCAGACTATAAGATGCACCAAGATTTCGAAGAGGTAAATAAGAAAAAAAGTTTTTTGTCCTCCCGGCCCCCAGCACTACTCTGCCGGCTTCAGGGGGGGAAGGCTACAACACCCACAAAAAATGCCTCCGGAGGCCAAAAATGGCTGCATTTGCTGTGTAAGACACACCAATATTTTCCTTGCTGTTTGGGGGGTGGGATGGGGGGGGAAGGTGTGTCTTATACTCCCAAAAATAGGGTCAGTTGCCAGTGCCCAAAATTATGCATTAAGAGGAAGACAAACTTGAGGGTTTATGAACTCAAGCGGTTCATGAATAACTTGTGCCACCGGACGATAATTTTCTGCACGGTGTAGAACTCAACACCATGTTTTCTTTGTCATGATCTCCATCTTTTGTCAATGGGAATGATGGCAAAGAAAGTGTGGCAAGTAACATTTATCACAGGAGTGGCAAACTCAAGGCCCCCGTGGGCCGGATCCAGCCGAAGGTGTGCTGACATCTGGCCCACAGGGCCGCCCTGGAAACAGCACTGTTGCCTCTGAGTGGCGCCCCTTCAGCGAAAACTGAGCTTAGGGAGGCTGTTAGGGTTGGGTAGTCAATATATAATACCCTGATGACAAATGGTCATTGTGGCTTTAAGGATGTTGGAATGCAATTAGAGACTGTAATTATCTCCACTATAAGAGGAAGTCAGCAGAGCGCAATCTCTCTGCTAATTGCTCTCTCTGCTTGATATCTCTATTGTTTGCTATCTGCTCATGTGCCTAACTGACTGTGTGAAGAAGGAAGACTCATTAATTGCTGATTGTAAGCAATTAGTTTAAGGACTTTGTTTGACTCACTTTATACTATCACTGCTTGTGAAGCAGTAGTTTAGTTTTACACCACCAGTAAAGCTAATTGTTTTTTACTAACAGTGTCTGAGATACAAGTTCATTTAGCGACCCTTCGAAGTTACTACAACACTGGAAAAAGCGACATTGACTTTTTCATTCTTATGACCCTTTGCAGCATCCCCGTGATCGCGCGATCAAAATTCGGACGCTTGGCAACGGATTCATATTTACGACGGCCAGGGTGACATGACCTTCAGACAAGCTAAGTCCATGGGGAAACCAGATTCGCTTACCAACCTTGTTACTAGCTCAACAGCAGGGATTCACTTAACAACAGTGGCAAGAAAGGTGGTGAAATGGGGGCAAACTCACTTACAGACTGTCTCGCTCAGCAACATAAATTTTGGGGTCCATTGTCATTAAAATACATCCAAGTGAATTTGGCACCCTCGACCCCAAATACCGGCACCTGGAAAGTGTTTCCCAGTTGATTTAACCTGGTTTAACTTCATCTGTGGCCCGTGGGCAACTTAAGATAAGTCTCAGAAACATCTTGCAGAACAGGCCAGCATTCCTGGTCTTTCTCCACTGTCCCGTGTTTGAAAACACATCCCGTGTTTTCAAATGACTCCCCCTCTCCTTTCCCGTCTCCTAGGCCTAGCCCACTCCCCCACCTGCTTAGAACTCCCTTGCTGTGGATGGATTCCATTACAAGCCACGGTTAAAAACAAACCACGGTTTGAAAAGGATTCCCATTGCTGCACACTCCAGAAATTAAGAAGGTAGCTCGCAGTGGAAACAAATTGTCTATGGAGAGGCCGGTCATCTCCTTAGGCCACATTTATCTGAGAGGAAGGGGGGAGGGGTTGAACTGGATGGCCTTAAGGGGGCCCATTCCATAAAAAGTAAGCTTAGCTATTGCAAGGCCCTTTGGAAACCTTGTGGCCTTTTCTTCAAGTCCCTTTCGAAGTCCACCACCCCCTTCAACCCTCCGAAAAGTAGGTGCATGCAAACCTCCCCCCCAAATCATTAAAATTTTAACACATTGGCTTCCTGCATCGTTCCTTTTTAAAA
Source organism: Rhabdophis nuchalis (assembly GCA_039707465.1). NCBI lineage: Eukaryota > Metazoa > Chordata > Lepidosauria > Squamata > Natricidae > Rhabdophis > Rhabdophis nuchalis. The sequence continues at coordinate 12,139,385 of CM077643.1, read as the reverse complement.
ACCAAGTCTTTTATTAAAAGTCTTATCCAAATTCCATTAACAAAAAGGAGATATATAAAAGAGGGCCCAAAATTCTGAAGGGGTGGGTGGGTGGGAGATCTTATTTATGGGTTAGGTTTTTCTTTCTTTTTTTACCAAATCTGGTAGTCTTTTTTTTAAAACTAGGGGCTAAAAAAACCACCCATCATCAGTCAGGAAAGGGGGAGGGGGGGAAAGCGAGGGAACAGTTCTGAATGTGGGAGGTTTGTGCCCAAAGTGTTTTCCTCGCCAGGTTTGCACGCATCCGCACCACAAAAAACTAAAATTACACTTTTTTTTTAAAGTGTGCAGCGGTTTGTTTGTTTTTTGCAACCTCGTGTTGCATTTTTTGTTAGCCTGTTGATGCAGAAACCCCGTTTCGAGCGAGGCTTCCTCCCCCCTCTACCTTTGCCAGCTTCCTGTTGTAGGGCTGGCCATGGAGGGGGGGCGGGGCGTGCCCCACACTGTTTGGAGCATGCCCATTTGGGGGGGGGGAAGGGGAGGCACAGCTGAACTCCACAGAGAAACGGCCCTCTGGGCTTGTGGTGGTGGATGGGCAAGTGGGCACAGATCAGCAAGGAATCAATCGCGGGAAGAGACAACCGAATTAAAAACAAAACATCGCAGCGAGCGACCCACAATCCACACGCTATGAACACTTCGGCAGCACCGCCACGCAGCCCGTGACGAAGAGAGAGGAGAGTCCCGTATCCGGAACTCATGCTGAGGGCCACAGCTGCACCATGCACCCCACTCGGCCTTGTTTCCAGAAGGGTGCATCTCTAACCTCCGGGGTAGAGTGGGAGGGGCCATGGCAGACTTGACTCCACACCCCCTCCCAAGCCAGAAATCGCCATATCCAAATGCATCCGGGTTGAAGGCGGTTTGACCCGGAAAAGGGGGGGGACCCCAATTGCTTGCAGGTTCAGTAAATCTGCCCTTGCATTGCTAAGCCTTTGGTCGCAAATACCTCATATTTGGGGGGTGGGAAGGGGGACATAGTATGAGGGGGGGGGCACTGGAGAGGCAAGAGAAAGCTAACCCCCAAAACAAAAAATATCCAACTTCTCCTGAAACACCTATCCTTTTCTACATCTTTTAAAAAAATATATACTGTGGGTGTTCGCAGCCGTACAAAAGAGCGGAAATGGGGAGGGGGGCAGCAGGAATGGGGGGAAGGGGATTCATCACAGTTCTCACAAAGGGGGGGGGGGGAAACGGTGAGGCCGGGAAAGTCACACAGTCCGCCAAAAAAACACGGATCGGCCTGCAAAGGAGCCGAGGAGGAAGGAGGGAGTCCTCAGTCGTCATCGTCGTCGTCCTCATCCTCATCGACGTCGTTCTCCAGGTCGTCCTCAAGTTCTCTTTTCCGCTTCTCGCCCTGCTGGACGTCTGAAAAAGGAAAAGAGACCAAGGAGAGGGGAGTGAGAGGGTTGGATGAGGTGGGAAACCAGGATACCCCCATCCAATTCGAGACACAATTCTCAGCCCCCGGAAGATAGAACAAGATACTCACCGGATTCTTCATCCTCATCCTCGTCTTCGTCTTCATCATCCTCGTCTTCCTGAAGGAGAAAGAGGCATTTTTTTTTTTTAGGATTACCTGTAGTCCACCTGGTGGAATTCCTGGACCACAGATTCTTTCATCGGCAACAAATCTTGTTTAAAAAAAAGTCTGTGAATCTCAGCAAAGCTGAGATTCGCAGACTTCTTTTTAACAAGATTTGTTGCCGATGAAAGTATTAGTCAGCTGCCTCGGTCTGGCAATTTTGGCATACAAACCCAGCCCGCCCCCAACGGAGACACTTGTGCAGAAGGCGGGATATTATGACTCACGTCATCATCTCCCCCGTTTTCCTCGTCTTCGCCGTCCAGGTCATCTTCATCGTCTAATTCATCTTCTTCCTCCTCCTCGTCCTCCTCATCTTCTACAAGGAAAACAAAAATAAAAGAATAATAAGAGTTGGAAGGGACATCTCTATGAATGGAGAGCACAGGCAATTCCTAGAATCAGGCCCCTAGGCTAGGGGAGGAGTCTGTGAATTAAACTCCCTATTAATCTTGAGGTCAAAGGTCAGACGGGACCCCTAGAAATCTCAGGACTTCGCCAGACAGGATGCAGCATTAATTTACTCCATTTCCTCCAAAAACAGGAACTATGAGTGAGACCTTGGAGTGGATGATCTTTAGCAAGGCCACACCTGGAATACGGCGTCCAGTTTTGGTCACCAGATTACAAAAAAGATGTTGAAACTTTGGAAAAACTTCAGAGAAGAGCAACTAAGATGATCAAGAACCTGGAGCCTAAAACATACGAAGAACGGTTGCAGGATTTGGGTTTTGGCTAGTCTAAAGGAAAGATGATAGCAGTGTTCCAGTATTTGAGGGGCCCCAGAGTCTGCCCCCCCCCCAAATAACCACAACAGCAAGGCATTGATTGAATGTCTCAAGGTTTTGGAAAAATAGTTGCTGGATCGATCCCCAAACAGGCTTACTACGGCCTCAAAGGAGGCCGCAATCGTGTTTAACACATCCCAACGGCGTTCTCTGAGAGGTGGTGGAAAGTCCCCCCCCCCAAAAAAAAATTTGCTGCGCAATCAAACCCCCAGAGCTGGACTACTCACCGTCTCCATTCTCATCGTACTCATCGTCCAGCCCATCGGCTTCCGGGTCTGAGTCGGGGGCTTCTTTGTCGCTCGAGTCGAACCCATCGAGATAAATCAGCTGAGGCAGGAGGGTGAAGATGCTGTCGCGGTAGTTGTTTAGCGTCGTCACCTCACAGTTGAAGAGGTCGAGGTTCCGCAGGTGGGGCAGCTTTTTCTGCAGCGGGGAGGAGAGGAAGTGGCCCGGTTCAGCGGGGGAGGGGTCTGGCACTTGCCTCCCCTCCTCCACTCCAAGCACAGAGTAGCCACAACCCTCCCCTGGACCAAATGTGTACTTGAAAAACTGACAGGCATTGTTGCAAATTGCAAAGTCGAGGACTACCTGTAGAACAGGGTGTCAAACTCGCAGTGTCATGTGACCTGTCACTTTTGCCCCTTTGCTAAACTGGGCATGGGTGTGGCCAGTGCGTAACGCATCCGGCCTGGAAAAAAAAGCAACTATGACCATTTTTCACTCTTACGACCGCTGAAGCATCCTTTTGTGACCTCCGGATGAGCCAAGTCAATGGGAAAACCAAATTCACCTAACAACTGCAGTGATCCACTTAATGACTGGGGTATGAAAGGTTCTAAAAAGGGAGCAAAAACTCACTTAACCAATGTTTCGCATAGCGACAAACTCTGGGCTCAATTGAGGTCGTAAGTTGAGAACTACAGGCTCCCTGTTTGGAGCTCAAATCATTTTGTACACCTTTACACACACACACACACAGGAAACCTCTCACTCGCAATTTGGTGTGGCCAGACTGTCAACTCACCAGAGGGTCCAACGTGCTGATCTCTTTGATTTTATTTCCGCTGAGGTTCAACTGCGTCAAATTTGGCGTTTTTTCCGCGAGGACTTCCAGCCCACCCGAAATACGATTGTCGCTTAGTTCCAGCTGCCGAAAAGGAAACAATAGTTGTTTGTTGACAACCATCTTCAAAGCGCTCCATGGCTCGGGGCCTAGTTATATGCGAGACCGTCTTCTGCCCCGTACATCCCTTCGACCGATCCGCTCCCACAGAGAGGGCCTTCTCAGGGTGCCGTCGGCCGGGCAATGCCGGTTGGCGACACTCAGGGTAAGGGCCTTCTCTGTGGCGGACCCTACCCTCTGGAACGACCTGCCCCCCGAACTGCGCACCATCTCAGGCCTCCACCTCTTCCGGCAGCGTCTTAAAACGCACCTTTTCCAACAAGCCGGCCTAGCGTAACCTCCCGTTCTTGACTGTTTTTAGATAGATTTTAATTAGGGGGATTTTATACTATTTTAGCCCAGGGCATGGGTTTAATAGTTTTTTAAAAATTTGTATTTTTTGTATATTTGTATTGTTTAAAATTTCCTGTGCGCCGCCCTGGGTCCGTTTTAGGAGAAGGTGCGGGGTATAAATTTGAAAAAATCAAATCACATCAATAAACGGTGGCTCCAGAGACAACACACTGCATAATCCTTCTGTGGTGGATTATGCAACGTGGCCATTCCCCCCCCCCCCCCGCCCGATAATGCCCCACAACCCTCCCTGCTGCATCAGATCAGGGCAGAAAAGGGCGAGCGGGAAAACAGAGGCAGCATTTTCAACCCACACCCTCTTTCGTTGATTTATTATGCAACTCTGCTAATCCTTCAACCCTCCCAGATCCTGGGCTCTGGGCTGCTAAGAATCACACTTTTAAAACAATGGCTTGTTTTAACAAACAGGATGGGACCGAAAGGAGAGGCAGGTTGGGAGCCAGAGGCACCCCCCCCCTCCAAAGAGAATATTCCTCCCCCCCCCCCAAAGCTGGGCAGGTATGGAAACCGAAAAAATAAAGTAAATGAAATGAAACAAAATACAAAAAATTAAAATATATAATGAACTAAATGAAAATAAAAATATATAATACATAACATCAAATATAAAATAGTAAAAAAAATGTAACTAAATGAAAATATTTTAAAAAATGAAATATAAATATACAATAAACCAAATAAAAAATACGAAAAATAAAACATATAATAAAATAAAAAATAAAAATGTAAACAGAATATATAATGAACTAAATAAAATAAAAAAATACATGAAAGGAAAAGTGAGTATATATGTTTATGCTTGTGTCACAACACCCTGTTAAGCCCCAATTAAGGGAGGAAGCATACTGCTCTCCTTTTCTGCCTTTCGGTTCGAATCCCAGTAAGGGTATGGCTAGCTGATGAGAGCTAAATAGCTTGAAATAGATCTATCCTAGTCTTCCTGGTTTATTTATTGATCAGCTCAAAACCCTAACACGTATATATGTGTACACACACACACACGTTAGGTTTTGAGCTGATAAACAAACAAACAAACAAATATTTATCAGCTCAAAAACCTAACACACATGGAAACAAAAGACAATGAAAAAATAGCTTTCTGTCTCCATGGTCTCTTGTGATGAGCCGAAAGACAGAAAAGAAGAGCAGTTATGCTTCCTCCCTTAATTAGGGCTTATCAGGGTGTTGTGACACAAGTATATACTTACTCCCCGTCTCAGCTGATCAGGATAAGAACCAGTAGTCTAGTGGCAATTACAACTGCCCCACATGTAATACTTCCCTGGTTCGAATCCCAGTAAGGGTACGGCTAGCTGATGAGAGCTAAATAGCTCGAAATAGATCTATCCTAGTCTCCCTTGTTTATTTATTTATCAGCTCAAAACCTAATATGTATATGTATCATATATAACACACATCTCTAAAAAATTACACAACGTAATTCTTGGCTTGCTGTCTAGATGGTCTCTGGTGATGAGCCGAAAGGCAGGAAAGGAAACAGTATGTCTCCTCCCTTAATTGGGGCCTAATAACAGGTTGTTGTGAAACAATTACATATAGATAGATAGACAGATAGATAGATATAATTGTTTTCACAACTTCCTGTTAGGGCCCCATTAAGGGAGGAAACATACTGTTTCCCTCTCTGCCTTTCAGCTCATCACGAGAGACCATCTAGACAGAGAACCATGAAATTACATTGTGTAAATTTTTTTAGATATGTGTGTTAGTTTTATGAGCTGATCAATAAATTTAAATTTGAGAGACCAAGATAGATCTATTTTGAGCTTATTAGCTCTCATCAGTTGGCCACACCGGGGATTCGAACCGGTCCAAGGCAGAAGACATATATCTAAAAAAATTTACACAACGTAATTCAAGGTTCTCTGTCTAGATGGTCTCTGGTGATGAGCCGAAAGGCAGAGAGGGAAACAGTATGTCTCCTCCCTTAATGGGGCCCTAACAGGAAGTTGTGAAAACAATTATCTATACTAAATACTCCTATCTTAGCTGATGCAATTGGGTAGAGCCAGATAGGCTGTATAGGCTAGGCTTCTGCCTTGGATGCATTGCAGCCCCGGTTCGAATCCCAGTGGGGTGTGGCCAACTGATGAGAGCTAATATATGAAGCTAAATAAAATAGATCATAAAAAACATAAAACATGGAGAGGGGAGACAAAGACAGCAGAGGTAAACAGAAAATCAGGACACAGATAGATCAGGTAGGACCATGTGTGGGTGGAACAGAGGTCAGAAAAGTCAAAATGGGGGCTGCAACCGCCCAGTTGAATTCCATCCCCTTCCCCGGGCATCTTGCAAAAGGAATGATCAAGAGCAGCGTTTTCCCAATCTTGGAGGATTTGTAGAGGTGTGGACCGCAACTCCCAGAATTCCCCAGTCTGCTCAGATCCAGCTCAACGCACAACATACACACACACACCCAATCCCGCCGGCCTTGACCCTAAACGCTCACCTTCCGGAGTTTGCTAAGCTTGGGCAGGTTAGAGATGGAGTGAAGGTGGACGTTGATCATGCTCAGCAATTCCAGGTTTTCGAAGTCCGGGGAGAGCCCGCTGAGCTTGCCATCCTCCGAGCGGCAGTTGTCCAGCACCAGCTCCTTCACCTAGGAAAGCGAGACATATCCATGACACTCGTCAAAATCCGGCTCCCAGAATTCCACCGGGCACAGGTAGGGGATTCTGGGGGATGTGGTCTTATCCGGGGGGGGGGGGGTCATCAACCTTTCGGGCCTCAGGGACCACTAAATTCATAATTTTAAATCCCACGGACCACTAATGTTTTTTTTTTTTTAAAGATAATTTAGTGCAATATAAAAAATGCAAATAATTTTCTTGTGGACCACCAGTGGTCCATGGATCACTGGTTGGTGACTGCTGGTCTGATCTATGGGTGTGTGGATATGTTTCAAGGCAGCTCCCTCAAACTTCCCACAAGTCACCATCTCACAATGGACACGGTCCCGACAGCCCTATGGCTACCTGGTATTCCTCAACTTTACAACGGCTTGTTTAGTTACAAAAGCACTGAAAAGTTGAAATCATTTCTGATCTCCAGTCATGTGATCAAAATTCAGACACTTGGCAAACAAATGAAACAAACTGATAAGGTGATTAAAAAAAATAATAGGGATTGATGACATAAGCCAAGGGGAAAATAATTTTGGGCTCCATTATGGTCAGGTCATACCGTATTTTTCAGAGTATAAGACGCACCGGAGTATAAGACGCACCCAGGTTTTGAAGAGGCAATTTTTTTAAAAAAAGTAGGTAGGTAGATAGAGGGATAGAGAGGGAGAGAAAGAGAGAGAAATACAGTAGGTAGGTAGGGAGAGCGAGAGCGAGTAGGTAGGTATATAGAGGGGGGAGAGAAATACAGTAGATAGGTAGGAAGAGAGAGAGTGTAGATAGGTAGGTAGAGGGATAGAGAGAGAAATAGAGAGAGAAATACAGTAGATAGGTAGGGGGAGAGAGAGTGGGTACGTAGGTAGATGTTTCCAGGTGTATTTACCCATGTGCTGGAGAAGGAAATCACTGGCCACCTTTGAAACAAATCTTTGTTTCTGCAGGCACAGAACTTGACCAACGTAATTCTCATCAATCCCTCTAACTAAACAGCTTTCCAAAAGGGGAAAAAAAGTCCTTTTTGCACTTTGCAAACCTCCCCCAAATGGCCCGTTTTTCGTGAAAATGGGCCCATTTTTTTTCCAAATAAAAGGCATGAATAGCCTTGGGGGGGGGGGGGCTTGCAGAGTGCTGGGGGGGGGGTGTCAAAAATGAGCAAAACCCCGGCCCATTTATCATGAAAACGGGCCGTTTTTCGGTCAAAACAATTGCACGCATAGCCTTATGGAGGCTTATAGAGTGCTGCTGGGGGCTGGGGGGGCAAAAATGCCCTGTTTTTTGCTCATTTCTGCCCTCCCCAGCCCCCAGGAGCTCTCTGGAAGCCTCCATAAGGGTATGCCTGTGGCCATTTTGGTGAAGGGGCGGGGTTTCAGGAGGCAAAAAATGCTGTATTTGATGTATAAGACACACCCAGATTTTCAGCCTCTTTTTTTACTCTGAAAAATACGGTAAACTAAGGATTAACTGTACAGGCAGTCCTTGGCTAACAACCCCTCATTCAGTGACCATACGGCAGCACTGAAAAAAAAGGGAGTAGTTATGGCAGCAGCCCCATGGCCACGCACTCAAAATTCAGGCACTTGACAAAACAGGTGTGTAACCTGGGGGGTCACCTGACCGCCATTTGCAACCTTCCCACAAGCAGGGAAGCAGGGTTCACTTCACGACCACACAAGTCACTTAACAGCAGCAATGATTCGCTTAACAACCATGGCAAAGAAGATCGCAAAATTGGGGGCAAGGCCTGGGGGGTCCTACCCAATGTCTCCATCCCCACTCCTCCCCCCATTCAATTCTTAAATATCCAATCAGGACAAGCCAACAATGAGTGCTCGCTTTAGCCCACTTGGGAAGATGTCACTATTTACCACAAATGTGACGCTTATTCACACAAGCACCCATCATCTTCTACAGTGCACCCTCTGGGACCGATATATGCACACAGAATGACTTGCTGGTCAGAAGTACCCCCACCAGCATTGGGCAAGAACTACATGAATGTATCGTGTTCTTATTATGTTTTTAATTTTTTAAAAATTAAATTAAGTGTCCCCTTTCCAGTTTCTGCATTTCTGACAGGAGATGTCCCAAAATAAAATCGGAGACACTGACACAAATGTATAGTTTTCTATAAATATATTTAACATCTACATCCACAGCAGACACAGGAACGTCATGAGATAAATCTAAACGGTACACAGAACACACAGAAGAAAAAGGCGGGAAAACAGGAAAGCTCCTCCTTTTCACCCACAGCAACCAATCACAGTGCAGATTGCCTCATGGATGAGAGACTAGATAGTCAGGAACATAAACACCATGAGGTAAATCTAAACTGTATACAGAACACACAGAAGAAAAAGGCGGGAAAACAAGGAAGCTCCTCCTTTTCACCCACAGCAACCAATCACAGTGCAGATTGCCTCATGGATGAGAGACTAGATAGTCAGGAACATAAACACCATGAGGTAAATCTAAACTGTATACAGAACACACAGAAGAAAAAGGCGGGGGAAAAGAGAAACTCCTTTTCACCCACAGCAACCAACCACAGCGCAGATTGCCTCATGGATGAGCAGACAAGATACAATAATACAATAGCAGAGTTGGAAGGGACCTTGGAGGTCATCTAGTCCAACTCCCTGCCTAGGCAGGAAACCTTATACCATTTCAGACAGATAGTCAGGAACACAGGAACATCATGAGGTAAATCAAAAAGTATACAAAGCACACCAAAGAAAAAGGCGGAAAAACAGGGAAGCTCCTCCTTTTCACCCACAGCAACCAATCATAGCGCAAGATTGCCTCATGGATTAGCAGACTAGACAGTCAGAAACACAGGAACATCATGAGGTAAATCTAAACTGTATACAGAACACACAGAAGAAAAAGGCGGGGGAAAAGAGAAACGCCTCCTTTTCACCCACAGCAACCAATCATAGCGCAGATTGCCTCACACATGAGTCAGCACTCTCTAAGTAATCAAATGCAACTATGTGCTCTGGTCCATTGGACACTTTATTGTTCCAGCTACTAAATTAAATAGGCTAGCCAGATGAAGAGGAGCCACTTCATGGAGTAGCCTCAGACAAGCCTTTTAAAAAGGAGCTAAGAGTTAAGCCTAGCCTGCAGGCTTGTTGTGAGGCCATTGCTGAGACACACAATTGGCTCTCAACTGCCTTTACAAAGGAAGTAGATGTCCATTCTGGGAAGCGGGAAGAAAAAAAAGTGTCAAAAGAATAGCCCTTTTTTCTGCAGCCGGGCCGCAAACATTTTGGAGTACACAGATAACAATCCAAAAACACCACTGGTTAAAATTTCCATGCCTACATCCCTCTTGTCAAGCTAGCGACCACAAGTAGTTCTCGACTTATAACCATGTGTGACCATTCGAAGTTCTACCAAGCCCTGAGAGATTTGTGACTATTTTCACACTTATGGCCACTGCTGCATTCAGACCATCACGTGATCAAAATTCAGGCACGCGGCAGATGGTTCATATTAATGTCCCGGAGTCCTTTTGTGACAAGCAAAATCAATGGGGAAGCCAGATTCACCGAACAACCGTATTATTATTATTAACACAAAAACTGCAGTGACTCATTTAACGACTGTAGCAAGAAAGGTCATAAAATGGGGCAAAACACATTTAATAACTGTCTTGCTTAAACGAACAGAAATTCTGGGCTCAATTGTGGTCATAAGTCAGGGAATACTTGTCTTGGATGAAGCAAAAAACAGGAAGAAATCCGTAACTGTGCTGCGTGTGAACCCAGACTCAAAGACAGACCAAGGGGACACGCCAGAGTTAAGAAGACAAGGTTTCCAGTGCTTCCCGTTGACAATCCCTTTGATTCATCAATATTCGGAGGAACCATGAGGACTAGAATCTTGCTTCTTTGAACGCTCCAAGCTGCAATGCACCACTTTAAGTCCCTGGGTCCCGGCGCAGAGGCTGGGAAAGGCTTGCTTACATACACATACACACACCCACGCCCTGCCAACAACCGGCTTTTCAAGCTGCCTGACCCGGAGGCCTCGGGACTGGCTCCACGCAGGCCGTCTTCCTGAAAGTGCCCCAGCTTGGTGCGGCTTGGAGCAGCTGCGTGGCACAAGCCCAGCCTGATCTCATGCGTCTGGCAGCACAGCAGCAATGCAGCCCAACCGGCCGCGCCAGCAACCGCATTCTTTCGCCGCGCCTGACCCTGCAGTTTCTCCCCTCCGCGCAGGCCAAGGCAGGATAATGCTCACCGGGGCGCGTACACGGATGGATGCCAGAAAGGGAGGAGGGGTGGGCCATGTGCCCAGCGGGGCTGGATGGGCTCTCCACAGGAGCTGGCCAACCGCACAAAGGTTGATCGGAGAGTAAGTGAATTTGATTCCTGAGAATAACCAGTGACGTTTGGATCCACCCTCCATCCAGGAGCAACGCAAGGCATGAAAACAACAAAACTCACAGCCAAATCCTAGAAGGACAAACACACCCAGGGAGCCCTTGACTCACAACAGTTCATTGAACGATCAAACTTACAACGGAAACGCAAACAGTGACTTTACGGCCATTTTCACATTTATGACCGCTGCACCATCCCTGTGGCCATGTGGGCTCAAAATGCAGGCACTTGGCAACTGGGTTCATATTTATGACGGCCGCTGTGTCCCGGAATCCACTTTTGCAACCTTCTGACAATCAGAAAGCCAGATTGACTTCACCGTGTTACCGACTTAACCACTGCGGGGTGCACTCAAGACCTGGAGCGAAAATGTTTTGTAAAATGGGGGTTAAAACACAACTGGTCTCACTTAGCAACGTAAATTTGGGGCTCAGTTGTGGTTAAGGTGAAGGCTATCTGTACCTGGCTTAAAAAAAAAAACCCAGGAGGCATCTGCTGGTATCTTTTCAGCCTCACAAATGTTGTTATAAAGCAAGTAAACACCTTTTCTTTTTTTGCTAGCTAGACTAAGGTAACTCCTCTTTACAATAGGTAGATCAAGTTCTAAATTTCAGATTGAATTGGTGGAGTATTAATCCCCTCGGAGGCTCTTCCAGTAATCTACCTCTTAGCCCGCCAGCCTTCCACCCTTCCCACTTGCCTGGACTGGCCATCTTTGCATGCACCACTGGTGTGCCAATCGAAAAAAGACACACAATACAACTTCTGCAGTCTTACCTCACTGGCTTTTACTGCTCTCTATAAATTACTGATTTATACCTGTGCACCATTGCTTAATTTGATGCTCGCCAAGCTAAATTCTTATACAAAAGACAATTTGTAAAGGCCACCCTTAGAATTCTACATCCAGTTTTGGCCGCCATGATTTAAAAAAGATTTTGAGACTCTGGAAAGAGTGCAGAGAAGAGCAAGAAAGAGGATTAGGGGACTGGAGGCTAAGACATAAGAACGGTTGCAGGAATTGGGAAGGTCTGGAGAAAAGGAGGACTACGGCAGTGGTGGGTTTCTGCAGGCTCGCACCTACTCGCGAGAGCCGGTTGGTGAAATTTAGAGAACCGGTGAGAGGGGCTGAACTTATTCTCCAAAGCCTCTGCAGGCAGGACAAGAAACAACGGATGGAAACTAATTGAGAGAAGCAACCTGGAATTAAGGAGAAACTTCCTCACAGTCGGGACAATTCACTGGTGGAACAGCTGGCCACCAGACGTTGTGGGTGCTTCATCACTGCAGGTTTTTAAGAAGAGACTGTCACTTGTCTGAAGTGGGATAGGGTCTCCTGCTTAAGCAGGGGACCGGACTAGAAGACCTCCAAGGCCCCTTCCAACTCTGACGATGATTTTGCAACACTAGGTGACATAAACATTTCCACTAATGTCAAACATTTCCCAGAGGTTGAAAAAATTTGCAGACTTTCAACAACACAGACTTCGGAGAAAAGCGGGCCCAGCTAAGTTTCTTTTCTGCCAAATTTTCTTTCTCTCATTTTTTTCCTCATAAAGCCACTCTGGGTGGTATACATACTGTCCCATCAAGAGGACTAGAATCTTGAGTCCCAAAGGTGCTAGGGGCTAATATACCCCAAGAGGAGGGGCATGCGCACCGTTATGCAGGAAAAAAAATCTAAAATTCTCTGGGCTTTACAGCAATTTGGTGCAGTATATCGTACAAGCAAAACCATTTTTGTTTTACTTGGAAATGCCAAAAAAATTCTAGTGCAGGGGTTCCCAAACTTGGCAACTTGAACACTTGTGGACTTCAACTCTCAGAATTCTCCAGCCAGCTCTGCTGGCTGGAGAATTCTAGGAGTTGAAGTCCACAAGTGTTCAAGTTGCCAAGTTTGGGAACCCCTGATCTAGTGTAACTTTCAAAGCCCCGAACAATTATTGTGACAGACAAAATCCAAAGGGCAAAGACTTAAAATCACTCATCAACTACAATACCGGGTAGAAGGATCGATCATTTCCTTTGTAGCCTTCAGTTGTGCTTGATTTTCTCAACGGGTAACAACTACCCAGAACAAAACATCTGGCGCAAGCCACCAAACTGAGACCCATGAAGATCTAGAAACTTTGGAATTTCAAAATGTGGAAGCAGGCAGAACGCGAGAAACGTCATTTCTTCTGCGAAAAGGGACATCGTCCAGAGCGGGTGGACTTCAACTCGGCCGGGGAATTCTGGGAGTTGAAGTCCACCCGCTCTGAAAGCTGCTACAGGTTGAGAATCACTGTGGACTAGAATGGTGTTCAAGAGAAACACACACAAAACTCCACAGCCGGTCTGCAAAGGGGCTGTTTTTTAAAGGATGGCGAAACACCTGTGCACCAAACTTAACAAGTCACCCTTTCTCCTGTCTTTTTCCAAGCTGCCACCCCACACTTGTTCATTGGCACCCAAACAATCACACCTCGCTAGACAAATACACTACTCAATACAACCGTTCAGTTTCGCCACTAAGCGGAGATGGGAAGAAAATTTCAGATGCTTGGCAACTTAACTCCTATTTAAGACGGTTGTGGTGTGTGTGTGTGTGTGTGTGTGTGTGTGTGTGTCTGGTTTCCCCTTTGGAAACCACCTCAATGGGGAAGCCAATATTCACGTAACCATGTTGCTCTCTTAAGAACAGCAGTGGTTCACTTAACGGCGGTGGCCAAGGAAGTTTGCCCAATGGGGCAAAAGGTGCTGAACAGCTGTCCTGATTAGCAACGGGAATCTGGCGCTGCATTTTGGTTATAAGTGGAGGATTGTCTTTTGTGCGTGTGTGTGTTCCGTTTGTGCTGATAAATAAATAAAGGGAGAGTAGTATAGATCTATTTCAAGCTATTGAGCTCTCATCAGCTAGCCGTGCCCTTGCTGGGATTCGAACCTGGGCAGTATTACATATCAGGCAGTTGAAATTGCCACTAAGCCACAGGTTTTCCTCCTTGATCAGCTGAGCCAGGTCACAACACAACTATATCTATGAGATATATATCCATATCTATATCTGATGAGAGCTAAACAGCTTGAAATAGATCTATACTAGTCTCCCTTTACAAGCAGAAATGTAACACATCTATATCTAGATATGCATCAGAGTATGGACATTTTGCCCTCAGCATTTGGCTACCTCTTTTCCCTGCCCTCGGCTCGCTCTTGATGGGGAGTGGGGCAGGTTTTCTGAACCGAGACACCCCTCCCCCACCTTCGCAGAGGTGACTGACTCCCTCCTCCACCTCTCTGGAGAAAATTAAACCCAAACCATATTTATCCCTTTTATGGGTGATTTCATTCTGCTGCTTTGAACGAACAGTCGTTCGTCTGGCGACCGCAAAGTGACATCACCGAAAAACGTGACTTGTGGCCGTTTCCCCCACCACCATTAGGAACTTTGGCGCATCTCCCCTCCACCGGTTCATATTTATGACGGTGTGGGGCTCCTGCAACCACCCCAACCTGTTCTGCGACCTTCTGACAAGCCAAGTCCATGGGGCCAGGAGGAGGAGAAAGCCAGAGATTCACAACTCATCAACTGCAGCGATTCACTTAACGGGCAAAAACAAAGCAAAACCCCATTTAACGAATGTCTCGTTTAACAGCAGAAACCCGGGCCTCAATTCTGCCAGGTAACTTATAGGGCGACCTGGTCAGGAGAGGCCAATTCTGTGCATGCCTCATTGCACAGAGCTCAATAAAGGTTCAATTCCCCCCCTTCCCCCAGAAGCAGAGATGATGCCCCCTCCCCATTGTCATTAAAATGCAGCCATGCTGGAAGCCTCCCCTCCCCCACTCCAGGATCTCCTGCCAGGCTCGCCAAGAGGGTCAATCTTTCCCTTCCCCACCATTTGGTCAGAGCAGAGGAAGCTTCTTGGAGAAGCAAAACGTCTTCAAAAGAAAAGAGGGGGGAAAATGGCAGACTACAGGAACCATTTGCGCCACTCAGGTGACCCCCAACCTCCAAGCGGCCTCAACTACCCTCTAAAACAGTGTTTCTCAACCGTGGCCACTTGAAGAGGTGCGGACTTCAACTGGGAGTTGAAGTCCGCACCTCTTCAAGTGGCCACGGTTGAGAAACACAGGTCTACAAAGGATGCCCAGGGCCAGTTTTGTCTGCAAGGTGTATAAATCCGCTGTGGCCTCGAGGTGGAGCTCTCGCCTCCCAATCAGGAGGTTGGGAGTTCGATCCTAGATAGAGACAGACATAGGGGATCTCCTGCTTGGGCAAGGGAGTTGGACTAGATGACCTGCAAGGTCCCTTCCAACTTTCCTTCATCTGTTAAATCCTTCCCATTCCCACCAGTCAGAGCTTTTCGGATGAGAAGCAAAACGCCTTCAAAGGAAAAAAAAAAGAGGTAGAGGAAGAGCAGGAGGGCTGCGAGACTACAAGCCCCAGAATTCCTCGCGGGGATGGAGGGAGGGAGGGAAGAGAGAAGCCATGATCGCCACCCGGCTAGGCGGCTTTTGCAGCAGCAGGAGGAGGAGGGAAGGCCGCTCGAGGCTCCTTTGCATGCCCTTTCAGGCTCCTCTGGGGCTCCCAGCCCCACACAGGCCGCGCCCCATGCGATCCCAGCCCCCCCCCCACCTTTCCAGGCCTCTTGCAACCAAGCGCCCTCGGGCACAATCCCAAGCATGGGCTTTGGGGGGGAGAGTAAAGAGGGAGGATTTCCCCTTCCAGCAACTCCATCTGGGGGGGGCAGGGTCTCCCTTGCAGCGAGACCCCCCCATCGCCATCCCTTTCCCAAAGGAAGAGGGAGGGGGGCTCCTCCCAAATGCATCCTTTCCCCCCTCCCCATGCAGCCCCCTCTGCAAAAGCAACGCTTGCAACACCCCCCCCCCACACACAATCCTTTTCTGGGTGGGGGGCTCATTTGCTTGATGCAAAACAATCGCCCCCCCCAACATGCCTATCGCCTCCCCTCCTCCTTCTTCTCCCCGGCGGATGCCCCAGTGCGTATCCCTCCCCCCCCAGGCCATGCTTAGGCGACCCCTTCCCTCCCCCTCCCGCAAAAAGCCCCTCCCTCCATTTGGCTGCTCCCCCCCCCCCGCGGGAAAAAGACCCACGTGGACGAGACAAGCAGTCCTTCCCCGACCCCCCTCCCGCCAGATCGCCCCAACCTTCCCCTCCACCCCCCCCCCAGCGGGAGAAGTTATGTTTAGGGGTGGGGGTCGTCCCCCTTCTTGGGAGGGGGGGAGGCTAGATGTCTCTCGTGCAAAACGGGCAGGGGGGGGAAGCTGACCCCCTCCTTCCTTCCCGGGTTGGAGAACACCCCCCCTCTCCTAGGCCCAACGTGGAGCGCGACCCCCACGTGCGCCACCCCCCCCCACCCTTTCCTTCCTGGGGGGGGTGGGGGGGGAACGATCGCGGGAGGGGGCAGCGTTTCACCGGCTGCTCCGGCCGGGCCATGTGCGCAGGGGAGGGGGGGTCTTTTGGCGATGGGGGGGTCTGGAGGGGGTCTCTTTGGGGGGGGGCGCAGGGAGACCCTCCCGGGAGGGAGGGGGGCGAGAGGGGGCTAAGGCACTACTCCAGGCCGCCCTCCCTCCCTCCCTCCCGCGCGCCTCCAACATGTCTGCCGGGCACACGTGTGTGCAAGCGTGGGGGGGGGGGGGGGAGGGGATGGGGGGGAGGAGAAGGCGACCCCCCCTCCCTCCATCCCCCACGGGGGGGGGGGCTGACCTCGGCGGGCTTCTTGTTGCGCAGCTCCAGCGTCAGCCGCTTCATCATCTCCATGGCGCAGCTCTCTCGCTCTCGTACCGGGGCCCCCCCAGCCAGCCAGCCAAGCGCCCAACGGCCCGCCGCGGCCCTGCTCGGGAGCGAAGTGGAGGCCCGAGCGGCGTCGCCGACGCTTATATAGGGCGGAAACAAAGGGGGGGGCGGAGGGCGCCGGAAGAGGCGGAGTCTCGCGAGGACGCCGGAAGAGGCGGCGTCGGGGGAAATATTCCCGCCTCTGGGCTCACTCGAGGACGGCCTGGTGGCTGGCCTCGAGCTGAGGAGGCGGGGCTCCGTCCTCGGCCGGTTCGGTCTGGGGGGGAAGCCGGTGGATCTCTCCCGCCGCCTGAGGCGATTCCCCCCCCCCCTTCTCAAGGCGGCTCCCGAGATCCTCTCGGCTCCGCTCGGAGCTTTTTGGGTCTTTTTCAAAGGCGCCTCTTCCCGCCCCCCCCTCCCGCTTCCGTTGCTAAGCCAAGGCAGTTGCCAAGCCACTGTTTTGCTCCGTTTTGCGGCCATCTTGGCCACCGTTGTTAAGCGAGTCCTGTGGTCCTTAAGCGAATCCCCCTCTCGCCCCATCCGCTGCGTGTTGGAAGGAAGTGGCAAACAGGATTGTGTGACAACACACCTACACACACAGGATGTGACAACCACTGTATAAACACACACATCAGTTGCCAAATTTTGGGGGGAGGGGGCAAAACGGTCATTAAGTGTGAAAACTGGTCGGAAGTCACTTTTTTTCAATGCTGTGGTAACTCAACAAATAGCTCTCCTAAAGGTTCTTTTTTTTTTATTCCAAGAGGCAACTGGACTTTGTTTTTTCTTGGAAGAGGTTTCCCTTTTCTTCCGAGAAGCTTCTTCGGTTCAGTTCTGCAATTCAACTTCACTTCAGAACAGGGGTCTCCAACCTTGGCAACTTTAAGTCTGAAGGACTTCAGCTCCCAGACTTCTCCAGCCAGCTTTGCTGGCTGGAGAAGTCTGGGAGCTGAAGTCCTTCAGACTTAAAGTTGCCAAGGTTGGAGACCCCTACTTCAGAACTGGAGAAGCTCCTCGGATGAGGAGCGACACCTCTTCAAAGAAAAACCAGACAGTCCAGTTGCCTCTTGGAATTTTTTTTTTTTTTTAAAGCACCTTCGAGACAACTACGACCTGGAGGAGGCCTGAGGATCTCCACGGACATTTCAACAAATAGTTGTAACTTGCACATTTGACAAGCAAAGTCAATGGGGAGAAGCCAGCATCACTTAAGAGCTGCATTACTGGCGGATTGTGAATTAAGATGTAAGGGGATTGTTACCGGCATTATTAATTGTGGATAATTAATTAAGTTAACAGCTCTTTGTGCAAAAAATGGCTTTTGATGGTGTATGTTGCGCTCATAGCCAAACAGACCAACAGACGAAATGGGAAATGGCCATTTGGTTTCACTTTGAAGAGAATTTAAATTAAGAGACGAAGATGAAATGTTAAAAGAGTGGGGTGGGGAATTAGCGATGGAGTTGATGTTATTGTAAGAGATTAGAAACTAAGGGCCGGGTAGTGATATTCTTGATACACTAAGAAGAAAATAAGTTTCAGCTAAAAAATACAGGGAAAGAGAATAATATATACGGCTGACATTGGAAACAGAGATTTGATTTGATTTATTTGATTTATTTAAAAAGGGACTCGGGGCGGTGCACAGGAAATTAAAAAAGCATATAAAAACATGACAATATACAAAATTTAAAATCAAATTAAATTATTAACCCTGTGCTAAAATTTACAATAAATTAAGCTATTACCCTTAAAAAACCAATTAAAACAAAGATATGATGTAAAATGGATTATGCACATGAGAGGATGTACAAGAAAAGATCCAGGCAACACTTTGTTCATAATATATGTAAAGAAATTTGCAATAAAAAATAAAAACCTTGAGAAAAAAAAAACCTATTAACTAGCTTGACAAGATTCACTTAACAACTATGGCAAGAACGGTTGTAAAATGGGGCAAAACTCACTTAACTGTCTCGCTTAGCAACGGAAGGTTGGGCTTGATTGTGGTTGTTAAGTTGCCTGTCATGGTGCATTGGCCAGTTTGCAAGAAATTTAACTTTCCCTGCAAAAACAGTGTTAATAACAGCACACACACACACACACACACACACACCAGGCTGGAGGTGGGAGGGCTGCTAAAAGTGCCCCAGATACTCCAGGGTGTAACTATTATGTCTCCGTAGTTGTGGCCAGGAGAAAAACCTTTGAAGATAGCACATCCACCTTGCAACCTAGGTGAAAGGGGTCTGTAAAGTTGGCTCTTTTAAGCCGGGTGGACTTCAACTCCCAGAATTCCCCAGCCAGCATGGCTGGCTGGGGAATTCTGGGAGTTGAAGTCCACCCGGCTTAAAAGAGCCAACTTTGCAGACCCCTGGCCTAAGGAGGTTATTTAATAAGATGCCCTGCCTTCTCTCTAGGACTGCATTTCTCAGCATGAGTGACTTTAAGAATCGTGGACTTCAACTCCCAGAATCCCCCTGTCAAGGTTAGAAGCCCCGCTCTAGCTAGGTCAAGGGCTTGGAACTGGGAAATCTCTCTTTAACAGGCAGGTCGGTGGGCCTAGCAGGAACAGGATGGGAAGGGGCCGTGGAGGTCTTCTAGTCCAGCCCTCTGCTCAAGCAGGAGACCCTATGGCAGGGAGGGTGAACCTTTTCGGCATAGAGTGGCCAAACCGGAACTTGTGCGCATGGATGTGCATGGATTTATTTATTTATTTATTTATTTATTTATTTATTTATTTATTTATTTATTTATTTATTTATTTATTTATTTATTTATTTATTTATTTATTTATTTATTTATTTATTTATTTGGATTTATTGACCGCCCCCTCTCTTCGAAGAGACTCGGGGCAGTGTACAAGAATGTAAGAGCATATACATATATAACAATTATAAATAATAAAACGAAATTAAATGTTTTACCCTGTGTTAAAATATCTCGTTTAAATTTATAACATAAAAACCCGATTAGGTAATATTTACTACAACTAGGCTGGTACGGTAGATTAGGTTAGGCCAGGCCGGCCTGCTGGAAAAGATGGGTCTTTAATTGTTGACGGAAGGAGCGGAGGTCCGTAGTAGATCTAAGCTCGGGGCGTAGGTCATTCCAGAGGGTTGGGCCTGCCACAGAGAAGGACCTTCCCCTGGGAGCCGCCTGTTGGCATTGCCAGGAGGACGGCACCTGGAGAAGTCCCTCTCTGTGTGAGCGAATCGGTCGAAGGGATGTGTGGGGTAGGATACAATCACGCAGATGGCTAGGACCCGTGCCATGGAGCGCTTTAAAGATGGTAATCAACATCTTGAAGCGCACCCGAAAGGCCACAGGTAGCCAGTGCAGCTCGCGCAGGAGCGGTGTTACGTGGGAGTACCTGGAGGTACCCATAATTACCCGCACGGTCGTATTCTGGACTAGCTGTAGTCGTCGGGTGCACCTCAAGGGGAGCCCCATGTAGAGAGCGTTACAGTAGTCTAGTCGGGAAGTCACGAGCGCATGAGTGACTGTGCGAAGGGCGTCCCGGTCCAATAGGGGCCGCAACTGGCGTACCAGGCGAACCTAGCAGAATGCTCCCTTGGCCACGGCCGTCACATGGTCTTCCATAGACAGCCGAGTATCTAGGAGGACGCCCAAGTTGGGTGCCCGATCCACAGGGGCTAGAAGAACCACTCTCTCTCCCCGGGGGGACTCGGGGCGGTGTACAGGAAAAATTAAAAAACCATATAAAAACATACAATATATCCAAAGTTAAAAACGAATTAAATTAATCTGTACTAAAATTTAAGAACATTAAAATTACAACCCAGCCTATGCTAAAATTCCCCTAAAATCTAACATCCATATACGTATTTGGCAGATGTTATATTATGAGAGTCAGAACTATTACGCAAGACCAGCTTGCTGAAAAAAATATGTTTTAAGTGAGCGGCGAAAGAGGGGAAGGTCTGTGATAGTGCGAAGTTTGGGGGGGTAGGTCGTTCCAGAGGGCCGGCCCTGCCACAGAGAAAGCCCTACCCCTGGGCACCGCTAGCCGGCATTGACCGGCGGTTGGTACCCTCAGTAGGCCCTCTCTGTGGGAGCGTATCGGACGCAGGGAGATGTGTGGCAGGAGACGGTCCCACAAGTAGCTAGGCCCCGAGCCATGGAGCGATTTGAAGATGGTAACAAGCACCTTGAAGCGCACCCGGAAGGCCACCGGTAGCCAGTGCAGCTCGCGCAGGAGAGGTGTTACGTGGGAGTAGCGAGAAGCTCCCAGAATCCCCCGCGCGGCCGCATTCTGAACCAACTGGAGCCTCCGGGTGCACCTCAAGGGGAGCCCCATGTAGAGAGCGTTACAATAGTCTAAGCGAGACGTCACGAGTGCCTGAGTGACAGTGCTGAGGGCATCTCAGTCCAGAAACTGGCGTACCAAGCGAACCTGGTAGAATGCCCCCCTGGTCACGGCCGTCACATGGTCGTCTAGGGACAGCCGGGAATCCAGGAGGACGCCCAAGTTGCGAGCCCTTTCCGCAGGGGCCAATGACTCGCCCCTGATAACCAGCGATGGAGTAAGCTGGCTATGCCGAGACGCCGGAAACCACAGCCACTCGGTCTTGGATGGGTTGAACCAAAGTTTGTTACTTCCTATCCAGAGCCGCACGGCTTCTAAACACCGGGACATCACTTCGACAGCATCGTTGGGGTGGTTGGGGGTAGATATGTACCGCTGAGTATCATCAGCGTACAGATGGTACTCTACCCCACAACCACGGATGATCTCTCACGGATGATTTGCGGTAAATAAGGTATGCAAAGGGGAGCATCATCAGGTAAATCTACCCAGCAGGAACATCATGCGGTAAATCGCAGAGAGCATCGCAGGAGGGGGAAAAGGAGGAAACTCAATCGGAATAGATCTGGGAAGGGGCCCTTCGAGATCATCTAGTCCAACCCCCTGCTCAAGCAGGAGACCCTATCCCATTTCAGTCAAATTGCTGTCCAGTTTCTTCTTAAAAGCTTCCAGTGTTTGGAGCGCCTCCGACTTCAGGTGGCAAGCAGTTCCACTGGTTCATTGTCTTCCCTGTGAAGAAGTTTCTCCTAAATTCCAGGTTGCTTCACTCCTTGGTTAGTTTCCATCCGTTTGCTTCTTCTCCTGCCTTCAGGGGCTTTGGGAGATAAGTTGACCGCCTCTTCTTCTTTGGGGCAGCCCCTCAAATACAGGAAGGCTGTTCTCCTGTTCCCATGAGACCTTCTTTTCTCGAGACTGGCCAAGGAGAAATCCTGCAGCCTTCCTTCCTTATCTTTTAGCCTCCAGGCCTATAGATCAGGGGTCCCCAACCTTTGCAACTTTAAATCTGAAGGACCATGTGACTGAAGTCCTTCAGACTTAAAGTTGCAAAGGTTGGGGACCCCTGCTATAGATCTCCCGAGTTGCTCTTCTCTGCGCATTTCCCAAAGCCTCAACCCTCTTTTTGGTAACGTGGGGACCAAAACGCGAGGCAGGATTCCAGGTGTGGCCTCCCCAAGGTTTTGCAAAAAAAAAAAAAAAAGCAAATTTAGAGTAGGCAGCTAACTCACTTCTTCTGCCAAGCTGCGAGTCTGATTCCTGAGGACTAGAATCTCGGCCAAGGCCTTGCTTTGCCAGCTGAAGGTCCAGGTTACAATCTCCTGTGGGGGATCCCAGCCGGTCCGTGGAGCCAACCAACCAGTGGTGGGTTTCTGCAGGCTCGCACCTACTCGTGAGAGCCGGTTGGTGAAATTTAGAGAACCGGTGAGAGGGGGTTCCACCGGCGTACCTGGAAGTAAATTTGGCCCGACGCTGCCAGTGACCCAACGGGAAGGAAAGGAAAGGAAAGGAAAGGAAAGGAAGGAGAGAGAGAGAGAGAGAGAGAGAGAGAGAGAGAGAGAGAGAGAGAGAGAGAGAGAGAGAGAGAGAAAGAAAGAAAGAAAGAAAGAAAGAAAGAAAGAAAGAAAGAAAGAAAGAAAGAAAGAAAGAAAGAAAGAAAGAAAGAAAGAAAGAAAGAATTTATCATCACAATTGAATCCAAAATTTTGGTTGCTAAGCAAGAGCGTTGTTAAATGAGTTTCACCACATTTTAAAAGGTGGCCACTCCCACCCTGTCACATGACTGCCAAGCCACGCCCACAAAATAGGCCACACCTACAGAGTAGGTTCTAAAAAATTTGAAACCCACCACTGCAACCAACCGATTACAGCTCAGGTTCCTTCGTGCAATGGCCAGTTCTCCTTAATGAGCAGGAACTGTGCCCAACCATTCCCTGCTCCAGCTAATACCTTTGAAATATCTTAACAAGGAATTGTGGTTTTCTTAGATTGAATCATCTTTCATCGGGCTGCTAATCTCCTTCCTGCCTCTTTAATGGAAGTGTGGCCCCCCACGTCGGATTCTCTGACGAACACAGCCGAGCGGAAGGCAGAGATAGGGGAGAAAAAGAAATTCTATGCTCAGAAGGATTTTTTAAATTTTTTTTATTGTAAACTAGATATACCCGGCCACGCGTTGCTGTGGCCCAGTCTGGTTAAATGGCCAACCAAACTGTGTGTAGATCTACCCCTGCACACATACACCCAACCACCATATAAGCCCCAACCTACCTACCTACTGTATTTCTCCCTCTCTATCTATCCCTCTACCTACCTACCTACTGTATTTCTTTCTTTCTCCCTCTATCTACCTACCTACTGTATTTCCCCCTCTTTCTCTATTTCTCTACCTACCTACCTACTGTATTTCTCCCTCTCTGTCTATCCCTCTACTTACCTACCTATTGTATTTCTTGCTTTCTCCCTCTACCCACCTACTGTATTTTTCCCTCTCTATCTATCCCCATATCTACCTACCTGCCTACCTACTGTATTTCTCCCTCTCTGTCTATCCCTCTACCTACCTACCTACTGTATTTCTCCCTATCTATCTATCCCCCTACTTACCTACCTACTATATTTCTTCCTTTCTCCCTCTACCTACCTGCCTGCCTACCTACCTACCTACCTACCTACCTACCTACTGTATTTCTCCCTATCTATCTATCCCTCTACCTACCGACCTACCTACCGACCTACTGTATTTCTATCTATCTATCTATCTATCTATCTATCTATCTATCTATCTATCTATCTATCTATCTATCTATCTATCTATCTATCTATCTACCTACATGTCTTCCTTTCTCCCTCTACCTACCTACCTACATTTCTTCCTTTCTCCCTCTACCTACCTACCTACCTACCTACCTACCTACTTACTGTATTTTTCGCTATCTATCTATACACCTACCTACCTACCTACGGCATTTCTCCCTCTCTGTCTATCCCTCTACTTACCTACCTATTGTATTTCTTGATTTCTCCCTCTACCTATCTACCTACCTGCCTACCTACTATATTTCTCCCTCTGTCTATCCCTCTACCTACCTACCTACTGTATTTCAGGAAGCCCTATACCCATGATGGCAAACCTATGGCACGGGTGCCACAGGTGGCACACGGAACCATTTCTTAGGCCACGCGAGGCATTGCCCTGTCAGCTTCAGTGTGTATGTGTGCCCTGGCCAGCTGATTTAGGCCTTCTTTTGAGGCCGTTTTTTGCCTTCTAGAGGTGGGGGAAGGCTGTTTTCACCCTCCCCAGGCTCCTATAAAGCCTCTGGAGCCTGGGGATGACGTAAAAAGCATGCCAAATGCAGGGGGTCATGCACATAGCATTATGGATGTGGCACACCTGTGCACATCGCCCCTGCACTCCCCCTGTTTTTGGCACGTGAGCCAAAAAAGGTTAGCCATCACTGCCCTATACCATTTCAGACAAATGGCTATCCAACATCTTCTTGAAGACTTGCAGTGTTGGGGCATTCACAACTTCTGGAGGCAATTTCTGTTCCACTGATTAATTGTTGTAACTGTCAGGAAATTCCTCCTCAGTTCTAAATTGCTTCTCTCCTTGGTTAGTTTCCACCCATTGCTTCTTGTTCTGCCCTCAGGTGCTTTGGATAATAGCTTGACTTCCTCTTCTTTGTGGCAACCCCTGAGATATTGGAAGGCTGCTATCATGTCACCCTTAGTCCTTTTTGTTAAACTGTATTTATTCCTCTCTCTCTCTCTATGGGCCACCTGGGAGTTTGCTATCTCAGTGCCTTTTTGGCCGTAAGAGGCCTCCGTACAGTCTTTTTGAGGAACTGACTGTTGGAAATGCCAGGTGGGAGGAGTTACAAGGTGGTGAAAAAATTTTCAGTGGTACATTTTACTTTTGTGTACTGTGTACATGACACACGTGCTAGGCACAAAATGATTTGGTATTCTATTATCAGAAGTCCTTGTCAACATTGTGTGAAAGTTTGGTGTAAATCGGTCCAGTAGTTTTTGAGATTAGTGGATTCGTACAAACTATTTTACATTTTTATTTATATAGACTAGTAACAGGAAAAAAAAAATACAGAAATAGGAACATTGACAAGACAAAACTGCATAGATCTAACTGGGAGTGACTCACCCCCTATATATATAGAGTTACCAGGTAACATCATATATCATCTTACTACATTTCCAGTTATTTTAGCTATTTCTATTTATATCTTACGTTTATTTATTTAAAAAAAAACAGTTTTATTGGTTTTTACAATATATATAGGAAAAAGGGTTATAGGGTATGTAATGACATTTTAGTGGCTTCCATGTCGGAGGTGGTGATCTCTGAGACTTCATACAAATACAGTATAAGAAAAGCAAGTGGCAAAAATACATATGTATTACATTGTATAATTCATACATTCAATCTTGTTTTTTTTCTTACCATCCCTTTTCACAAATCACAGTAATAATTTCAAATAAAATCATTTTTGAGCTCTGAGTCTTTTTGCTACTGATTCTTCTTCTTCCTTCCCGCCGGTGGGCAGGGCCGTGGCCCCTCCTGTTCCCTCTTCTTCGTCCCCTAGGAGTGAAGAGTGCTTTCGGAGAAAGGCCTCCGCCTCTCCTATTGTTTTAACTCTAATTCTACCTCCCTCCCAGAAGACCAACATTCCTTCAGGCAGCATCCACTTGAACCAAACTCCTTTTTTATACAATTTTTTGGACAAGAAGGAATACTTCCTTCTTATCTCTCTAATTTTTTTTGGAATTTGTTTCAAGATGGTGATTTCTTTTTCTTGGTATTTCAGGGGCCCTCCCCGCTGCGCCCTCAATATCTCATCCCTTGTGGACCTTCTTAGAAATTTAATATGGACCTCTCTTGGTACATCATTTATTCCTGCATATGCTGAGTTAATTCTATAAACCAGATCCATATCCCACCAGAGGTATTCCTTATTTCTCTTAATGTAATCTGCTAAAATTGTACTCATCAAATCTTTAAGATCCTCTCCCTCCATCTCTGGCACGTTCTAGAACCTGAGAAAAAAAGACATTCTTTCAAACTCTATCTTAGACATATGACCTCCCATTTCTGTACTTTCTTTCCGGATTTCCTTTATCTCTTCCTTCATCTCAACTGCCCCTCCCTCTAACGCCTCAATTTTTTGTTTGTTATCCGTTGTATTTCTTTGTGTCTCCAACAGTTCTATTTTTAGGCTTATCAGTTCCTTTCGCATTTCATGTACATTTTTCATTATATCCTGGAGCATCTCATTTGTTGTCAGTTCCTGGGTGCCCTCACCAGCCACTTCTTTTTACAACATTGTAGTAATCTTTGTCTGTTGGAAACTTGGGCTGGAGCGGGTTGAAGATGGAGCAGAAAAGGACTTTCCAGTGGGTGGTTTTTTTGAAGCCATTGTTGTAGTTTTAAGTTCTTGTAATAGAAATGGCGTCGGAGAAGCAGGCAGCCGGTGAAGTCCAAGATATCGGAAAGAGTTCAAATAAAA
The DNA here is from genome assembly GCA_039707465.1 of Rhabdophis nuchalis. Lineage (NCBI taxonomy): Eukaryota > Metazoa > Chordata > Lepidosauria > Squamata > Natricidae > Rhabdophis > Rhabdophis nuchalis. The sequence goes on along the minus strand of CM077643.1, from coordinate 12,112,769 downwards.
GTTCACACCAAATATTGCATAAAACCAAGAGAGATAACTATGTTGCCAAAGCCAAGGTATCCACGTATTGGGAGAGACATTAAAGGCTTCTCGAGGAGAGCTTTAGGTGGAAATGTATTGTCTTAAGAAGGCTGAAGGAATGGTTCGTAAACAAAGAGAAAGTTTTCCGGCAGAGAACAAAGAGGAGCCATTTCCCCTGCCTCATCGCAGGAAGTAGAATAACTTTACATTTATTAATTCTTTATAATTGTTACTGCTCCATATATTTATTTTATTTACTATATATATATATATATATATATATATATATATATATATATATATATATATATATATATATATATATATATATATATATATATATATATATATATATATATATATATATATATATATATATATATATATATATATATATATATATATATATATATATATATGTAATTGTTTCACAACAACCTGTTATTATTAGGCCCCAATTCAGGGAGGAGACATACTGTTTCCCTTACTGCCTATCGGCTCATCGCTAGAGACCATCCAGACAGCAAGCCAAGAATTACGTTGTATAATATTTTAGATATATATGTTAGTTTTATGAGCTGATCAATAAATTAAATTAGAAGAGACCAGGATAGATCTATTTCGAGCTTATTAGCTCTCATCAGCTGGCCATACCCCTTACTGGGATTCGAACCGGGGCTATGTTGCATGTAAGGCGAGAAGCCTCACACTTAAGCCAAACCAGTTCCCCTATTACATCAGCTTAGACAGGGTATATTAGTATAGGTAATTGTTTCACAACAACCTGTTATTATTAGGCCCCAATCTAAAATATTATACAACGTAATTCTTGGCTTGCTGTCTGGATGGTCTCTAGCGATGAGCCGATAGACAGTAAGGGAAACAGTTTGTCTCCTCCCTGAATTGGGGCCTAATAATAACAGGTTGTTGTGAAACAATTACATATACTAATATACCCTGTCTAAGCTGATGTAATAGGGGAACTGGTTTGGCTTAAGTGTGAGGCTTCTCGCCTTACATGCAACATAGCCCCTGTTCAAATCCCAGTAAGGGGTATGGCAGCTGATGAGAGCTAATAAGCTCGAAATAGATCTATCCTGGTCTCTTCTAATTTAATTTATTGATCAGCTCATAAAACTAACATATATATATGTATGTATGTATGTATGTATGTATGTATGTATGTATATATATATATGCTGGCATAGCTGGCTTCGGGGATTTTCCCGTGTATAAGGCATAGAAAAGTTGTTGCAACGTTTCGACAAGAACTCACTTGTCATCATCAGGCAGGCTTGTGTCTGTGAGTCTGCCTGATGATGACAAGTGAGATCTTGTCGAAACGTTGCAACAACTTTTCTATGCCTTATACACGGGAAAATCCCCGAAGCCAGCTATGCCAGCATACCTACACCCGTGAAAATCTACGAAAACAAATATATATATATATGAAGAATGATTCTCACAGCTCCTGTTCAGGGTCCCTTTAAGGGGAGGAGACTTAACGTCTTCCCTCTCTGCCCTTCGACTCAACCCAGAGTCATCCAGACAGAGAACCAAATTAGATTACTGCTGTGTGACATTTTTTAGATATGTGTTAGATTTTTTAAGGGCTGAAAATAAAGAGACCAGGATGGATCCATTTCAGGCTTATTAGCCTTCTTCAAATCCCAGTAGAAGGAGTATGGCCAGCTGAAGAAGGCTAATAAGCCTGAAATGGATCCATCCTGGTCTCTTTATTTTCAGCCCTTAAAAAATCTAACATATATATATATATATATATATATATATATATATATATATATATATATATATATATATATATATATATATATATATTTATTTATTTATTTACTTATTTATTTATTTATTTATTTATTTACTTTATTTACAGACCAAGGGGCCTCAAGGACCCTCTAAAAAGGATGCAAAGGACCAGCTTTGTCTGCACAGACTATGAAATCCTTAATAATAATAATAATAATAATAATAATAATAATAATAATAATAATAATAATAATAATAATAATAATAATAATAATAATAATAGCCAAAAGCCAACATGGGTTTGCCAAAAACAGATCATGCCAGACTAATCTAATTGCATTCTTTGACAAAGTGACAAAATTAGTGGACCAGAGGAATGCTGTCGATATAATTTACTTGGACTTCAGTAAGGCATTTGATAAAGTAGACCATAACCTACTACTAGATAAAGTAGAAGAATGTGGGTTAGACAGCATCACCATCAGATGGATTCGCAACTGGCTGACCAACCACACTCAACGTGTAGTCCTCAATGGAACTGCATCTACATGGAAGGAAGTATGCAGTGGAGTCCCCCAAGGCTCTGTTTTAGGCCCAGTACTCTTCAACATCTTCATCAATGATTTGGATGAGGGGATAAATGGGGAACTCATCAAATTTGCAGACGACACCAAGCTGGCAGGAATAGCCAACACTCCAGAAGATAGGCTTCAGATACAGAAGGATCTTGACAAACTTCAACATTGGGCACTATCTAATAAAATGAAATTCAATTGTGAAAAGAGTCAGGTTCTACATTTAGGCAAGAAAAACAAAATGCACAGGTACAGTATAGGTGGTACCTTGCTCAATAGTAGCAACTGTGAGAGGGATCTAGGAGTCCTAGTGGACAACCATTTAAATAAGAACCAGCCATGGGCAGCAGCTGCCAAAAAAGCCAACCCAGTTCTAGGCTGCATAAGCAGAGGGATAGAATCTAGATCACGAGAAGTGTTAATGCCACTGTATATAGTGCCTTGTTAGGGCCACACTTGGAATACTGCATACAGTTTTGGTTGCCACGATGTAGAAAAGACGTGGAGACTCTGGAAAGAGTGCAGAGAAGAGCAACCAAGATGATTAGGGGACTGGAGGCTAAAACATATGAAGAACGGTTGCAGGAGCTGGGTAGGTCTAGTTTAATGAAGAGAAGGACCAGGGGAGACATGATAGCAGTGTTCCGATATCTCAGAGGGTGCCACAAAGAAGAGGGAGTCAAACTATTCTCCAAGGCACCTGGGGGTAGAACAAGAAGCAATGGGTGGAAACTAATCAAGGAGAGAAGCAACTTAGAACTAAGGAGAAATTTCCTGACAGTAAGAACAATTAACCTCTGGAACAGCTTGCCTCCAGAAGTTGTGAATGCCCCAACCCTGGAAGCCTTTAAGAAGATGTTGGATAGCCATTTGTCTGAAATGGTATAGGGCTTCCTGCCTAGGCAGGGAGTTGGACTAGATGACCTCCAAGGTCCCTTCCAACTCTGCTATTGTATTGTATTAATAATTATAATTTATAATTTATTAAATTTCTAAACCGCCTCCTCTCCCCGAAGGGACTCGGGGCGGTGTACAGGAAAATTAAGAACATCTAAAAATATAACAATCCATACATAATTAAAACCAAATTAAATAAATTAACCCTGTACTAAAATTTATAAAACATTAAAACTGTATCCCATTAAAACCTGATTAAACAATTTAAGCTACAGACTGGGGCGAGGAGCATAACTTAGGCCAAGCCGGCCTGATGGAACAGATAGGTTTTTACTTTTTGGTGGAAGGAGCAGAGGTCCATGGTAGTTCTAATTTCAGGCGGAAGGTCGTTCCAGAGGGTTGGGCCCATCACAGAGAAGGCCCTTCCCCTGGGCGTCGCCCGCTGGCATTGCCTAGTGGATGGCACCCAGAGAAGTCCCTCTCTGTGGGAGCGAATCGGCCGAAGGGATGTATGGGGCAGGATGCGATCCCGCAAATGACTAGGTCCTGTGCCATGGAACGCTTTAAAGATGGTAACCAACACCTTGAAACGCACCCGAAAGGCCACAGGCAGCCAGTGCAGCTCGTGCAGGAGTGGTGTTACGTGGGAGTATCTGGGAGCTCCCAAAACTGCCCGCACAGCCGCATTCTGGACCAGCTGTAGCCTTCAGGTGCACCTCAAGGGGAGCCCCATGTAGATGGCATTGCAGTAGTCTAGTCGGGACGTCACAAGCGCATGAGTGACTGTGCGAAGGGTGTCCCGGTCCAAGAGGGGACGCAACTGGCATACCAGGCGAACCTGGTAAAACGCCCCCCTGGCCACGGCTGTCACGTGGTCCTCCATCGACAGCCGGGTATCCAGGAGGATGCCTAAGTTGCGTGCCCAATCCACGGGGGCTAGATGTTCGCCCCCTATGGCCAGTGATGGAGTCAACTGGTTGAACCTGGGCGCCGGTAGCCACAGCAACTCAGTCTTGGACGGGTTGAGCTTGAGTCTGTTTCTTCCCATCCAGATCCGCACGGCTTCCAGACACCGGGACATCACTTCGATGGCATCGTTGGGGTGGTTTGGGGTAGAGATGTACAGCTGAGTAATCAGCTGATGCACAGCTGAGTAATCAGCATACAGATGGTAATCTACCCCAAAACCACGGATGATCTCGCCCAGCGGCTTCATATATGCATTGAACAGGAGAGGCGAGAGGACCAACCCCTGAGGAACCCCACAAGTGAGAGGTCTCGAGGTCGACCTCTGCCCCCCTGCCAATACAAATTGCGATCGACCGGAGAGGTAGGAGGAGAACCACCGTAACACGGTGCCCCTCACCCCCAACCCCTCCAGTCGATGCAATAGGATACCATGGTCGATGGTATCAAAAGCCGCCGAGAGGTCTAATAGAACCAGGATGGAGGAACAACCCCAATCCCTGGCCCTCCAGAGATCATCTACCTTCCCTTCCCCACCATCCAGTCAGAGCGGAGGAAGCTTCTTGGAGGAGAAGCGAAATGTCTTCAAAGAAAAAAAAGTCCAGTTGCCTCTTGGGAAGAAAAAAAAAAAGCACTTTTGGGACAACCAGGACTCGGAGGGCTGTCAATCTCCATCGACATTTATCAAATCTCTAAAGTCTTGTCCCCTTTTTGATCAGCAGGGGGAGCCAACGTCTGGAGGATGATGGAGAAGCGGCTGTGGTCACTTCTTCAAAACCTCTAGTAAAGCAGTTCCACTGGTTAATTGTTCCAACTGTCAGGAAATTCCTCCTCAGTTCTCAGTTGCTTCTCTCCTGGATTATTTTCCACCCATTGCTTCTTGTTCTGCCCTCAGGTGCTTTGGAGAACAGCTTGACTCCCTCTTCTTTGGGGCAACCCCTGAGATATTGGAAGACTGCTATCATGTCTCCCCTGGTCCTTCTTTTCATTCAACTATTACAATTATAATAGCAGAGGTGGAAGGGACCTTGGAAGTCATCTAGTCCAACCCCCTGCCTAAGCAGGAAGCCCTATACCATTTCAGACAAATGGCTCTCCAACATCTTCTTAAAGACTTGCAGTGTTGGGACATTCACAACTTCTGGAGGCAACTTCTGTTCCACTGATTAATTGTTCTCACTGTCAGGAAATTCCTCCTCAGTTGGGCCAATGCCTGTGACCCTGCCTCGTGACTCGACTGAGGACCTAGTGGCCGTATGGTTAAGTGCGGCCACGGGGGCCTTGGACCGAGTCGCGCCCTTGCGGCCTCTCTTGCGGCGTCGAACCACCCAGGCTCCCTGGTTTACTGAGGAGCTTCGGGGGATGAAGCGCCACAAGAGACGCCTAGAGAGCAGATGGAGATCCTCTCGCTCCGAAGCCGACCGAACACTAGTGAGAACCCATATTAGGGCTTACTTAGTGGCGATTAGGGTGGCCAAACGGGAGTATTGTGCCACTCTTATTGCATCCGCAGATAACCGCCCTGCCACCCTGTTTGGGGTGACCCGCTCCCTCCTTCATCAGAGGCCGTGGGAAGCCCCTTTACAAGGGCGAGCAGAGGAATTTGGGATTTATCTGCAGGAGAAAATCACTCGGATTCGGAATGAGCTACCCTCCATCGCCAGTGGTCCTGTGGGACTGTCCGAGACTAGTCTTGAGGTTCCTTCTTGGGAGGAGTTTGACTTTGTTACCACCGAGGATATGGACAGGTTGTCAAGGAAACTTAGGGCGACCACATGTTTATTGGACCCGTGTCCCTCCTGGCTTGTACTGGCATCCTGGGAGACGACACGAGGCTGGCTCCAGGGCATTGTCAACGCATCTTTGAGTGAGGGGTCCTTGCCTGCCGTCTTGAAAGAGGCGGTAGTGAGGCCCCTCCTCAAGAAGCCGTCCCTGGACCCGGCATTATTAGAGAACTATCGTCCGGTCTCCAACCTTCACTTCTTGGTGAAGGTTGTTGAGAGTGTGGTAGCCCAACAGTTTCTGCGACACCTGGAGGAAGTTGATTATCTAGACCCGCGCCAGTCCGGCTTCCGACCCGGTCACAGCACCGAGACGGCATTGGTCGCGTTGGTTGATGATCTCTGGAGGGCGCGGGATAGAGGGTATTCCTCTATCCTAGTCCTATTAGACCTCTCAGCGGCTTTTGATACCATCAACTATGGTATCCTATTGCGCCGACTGGGGGGGTTGGGGCTGGGAGGCACCGTTCTGCGGTGGTTCTCGTCCTACCTCTCTGGTCGGTCACAATATGTGTTGACGGGAGGGCAGAGGTCGACCTCGAGGCCCCTCATATGTGGGGTTCCTCAGGGGTCGGTCCTCTCGCCCCTCCTTTTCAACATATATATGAAGCAGCTGGGTGAGATCATCCGTGGTTTTGGAGTGGAGTACCATCTGTACGCTGATGATACTCAGTTGTACATATCCACCCCAGACCACCCCAACGTCGAAGTGCTTTCCCGGTGTTTGGAGGCCGTACGGATCTGGATGGGTGGTAACAAACTCAAGCTCAACCCTGCCAAGACTGAGTGGCTGTGGTTTCCGGCACCCCGGTTCAGCCAGATTACTCCAACTCTGGCCATTGGGGGCGAAACACTGGCCCCCGTGGAGAGGGCGCGCAATTTGGGTGTCCTCCTGGATCCCCGGCTGTCCATGGAAAACCATGTGGCGGCCGTGGCCAGGGGGGCGTTTCATCAGGTACGCCTGATGCGCCAATTGCGCCCCTTACTGGACCGGGCTGCCCTCCGCACAGTCACTCAAGCACTCGTGACGTCCCGACTCGACTACTGTAATGCTCTCTACATGGGGCTTCCCTTGAGGTGCACTCGAAAGCTACAGTTAGTCCAAAACGCAGCCGCGCGGGTGATTATGGGAGCCACTAGATGCTCCCACATAACACCAATCCTGCGCGAGCTGCATTGGCTTCCTGTGGTCTTTCGGGTGCGCTTCAAGGTCTTGACGGCCATCTTTAAAGCGCTCCATGGCTCGGGGCCTAGTTATATGCGAGACCGCCTCCTGCCCCATACATCCCTTAGACCGATACGCTCCCACAGAGAGGGCCTTCTCAGGGTGCCGTCGGCCGGACAATGCCGACTGGCGACACCCAGGGGAAGAGCCTTCTCTGTGGCGGGCCCTACCCTTTGGAATGACCTACCCCCCGAATTACGCACCATCACCGACCTCCGCCTCTTCCGCCAATGTCTAAAGACATACTTATTCCAACAAGCCGGCCTAGCCTAACCTCCTATGGGGACTTTTAGATAGTTTTAAATCGGGTATTCTATAATTGGGTTTTTAGCATAGTATAATGATGGTTTAATTTATATTTTAAATTGTGTATTTATTTTTGTATTTTGTATGTTTTTTAAATTTCCTGTGCGCCGCCCTGGGTCCTTTGCGGAGAAGGGCGGGATATAAATGTAAATAAAATAAAATAAAAAATAAATCAGTTCTAAGTTGCTTCTCTCCTTGATTAGTTTCCACCCATTGCTTCCTGTTCTGCCCTCAAGTGCCTTGGAGAATAGCTTGACTCCCTCTTCTTTGGGGCAACCCCTGAGATATTGGAAGGCTTCTATCCTGTCTCCCCTGGTCCTTCCTTCAATTAAACTAGACCTACCCAGTTCCTGCAACTGTTCCTCATATGTTTCAGCCTCTAGCCCCCTAATCACCTTGGTTGCTCTTCTCTGCACTTTTTCCTCAACTCAGCCCCAAATTTCTGTCGCTAAGCGAAACACTGGCCAAGTGAATTTCGCCCCATTTTACCACCCTTTCTTGCCACCGCTGTTAAGTGAATCCCTGCAGTTCTTAGGTTCGGTAAAAGCAGGGGTCTCCAACCTTCGCAACTTTAAGTCTGAAGGACTTCAGCTCCCAGACTTCTCCAGCCAGCTTTGCTGGCTGGAGAAGTCTGGGAGCTGAAGTCCTTCAAACTTAAAGTTGCAAAGGTTGGTGACCCCTGCGGTACAGGATTGTACAGTGAATCCTTCTTTTTATTAAACTTTTTTTGTTTTGTTTTTTGTAATGTGGGGAGCAACACTGGACGCCGTATTCCAGCGGTGGCCTTACGAAGGCTTTATAAAGTGGCGCGAAGACCTCATGGGTTCTTGATTCCACACCTCTGTTTCCGCAACCAAGAATTTGTGTTAGGTTTATTTGGCTGCCGCCGAAGATGTTGAAGGGATCGTCCACTAGGTCTCCAAGATCCCTATCCCTGATCTGTCCTTGTCCCCTTTTCTCCACATTCAATTCCAGGTTGTGGCATAGCACCCATTGTTCAAATGTGACAAGATCCTTCTGGATCCTGAACTTATACAATACAATACAATACAATACAATACAATACAATACAATACAATACAATACAATACAATACAATACAATACAATACAATACAATACAATACAATACAATAGCAGAGTTGGAAGGGACCTTGTAGGTCTTCTAGTCCAACCCCCTGCGTGGGCAGGAACCTTATACCATTTCAGACAAATGGCTATCTAACAACTTTTTAAAGACTTCCAGGGTTGGGGCATTCACAACTTCTGGAGGCAAGCTGTTCCAGAGGTTAATTGTTCTCACTGTCAGGAAATTTCTCCTTAGTTCTAAGTTGCTTCTCTCCTTGATTAGTTTCCACCCATTGCTTCTTGTCCTGCCCCCAGGTGCCTTGGAGAATTGTTTGACTCCCTCTTCTTTGTGGCACCCTCTGAGATATCGGAACACTGCTATCATGTCTCCCCTGGTCCTTCTCTTCATCAAACTAGACATACCCAGTTGCTACAACCGTTCTTCATATGTTTTAGTCTCCAGTCCCCTAATCCTCTTGGTTGCTCTTCTCTGCACTCTTTCCAGAGTCTCCACGTCTTTTCTACATCGTGGCTTGTCTTCTGGGGCGTTGGCTCTTCCTGCCTGCTTAGTGTCACCTCCACATTTGATAAATTCCCCTTCTATTCCCTCACCTTTGCGAAGACGTTGAAGAGTCCTGGGCCCGAGACGGAGCCTTGGGGTACCCCACTTCTCCTTCCCCTCCAGGTAGACGTAGTCCCATTAAGGACAACTCTTGAAGTCTTCTTTAAACGGTTTATTTTTTATTTTATTTATTTTATTAAATTTCTATACCGCCCCCTCTCCCCGAAGGGACTCGGGGCGGTGTACAGGAAAAATTAAAACATCTAAAACACATAACAATACACACATAATTAAAATCGAATTAAATAACCCTGTACAAATTTTACAAAACGTTAAAACCAAATAAAACCATTAAAATCAAATAATTTAATAAAACCATTAAAATCAAATAAAACCATTTAAATTACAGACTGGGGCGAGAAGCATAAATTAGGCCAAGCCAGCCTGAAACGCTGGCTTTAAAACGCTTAAAAGTACCTTGAGGCTTACAATAGTTGAGCCTGAGTAAGGTTGCTCCAGATCTCGTCTCCAAGTCCTTCCCCATCCATGAAACCCTCTGTTTCTCATGCCTTCCACCTCCTCCCTGCCTTTTCCGTGCTGCAGGGACCGAATGCGGATCCTGTATTTCGTCTGGGGACTGACCAGGATCTGCCACCGTGTGTATCTGAAGAGTAGTTACCAAGAACCTACGAAGGACGGTTGCAGGATCTGGGGTTTGGCCAGTCTAGAGAAAAGAAGGACCAGGGGAGACATGATAGCAGCCTTCCAATATCTCAGGGGTTGCCCCAAAGAAGAGGGAGTCAAGCTATTCTCCAAGGCACCTGAGGGCAGAACAAGAAGCAATGGGTGGAAACTAATCAAGGAGAGAAGCAACCTAGAACTGAGGAGACACTTCCTGACAGGGAGGACAATGAACCAGTGGAATTGTTTGCCACCAGAAGTTGTAGATGCTCCATCCCTGGAGGTTTTTAACATGAGACAGGACGCTTACTTGAAATAGCGTAGGTTCTTCTACTTGAGCCCGGGGCTGGACTAGAAGACCTCCAAGGTCCCTTCCAGCTCTATTCTATCCTCATGGGCGAACCTAGTCTCCAAAGCTCTTGAAGGCAAGACAAGGAACAATGGATGAAAACTAATCAAGGAGAGAAGGAACCTGGAAGTAAGGAGAGAAATTTCCTTCCCAGTAAAAACAATTAACCCGTGGAACAGCTTGCCACCAGAAGTTGCAGATGCTCGATCCTTGGAGGCTTTTAAGAAGAGGCTGGAGACTCATTGGTGTGAAATGGTACAGGGTCTCTTGCTTGAGCAGGGGGCTGGACTAGAAGACCTCCCGGGTCCCCTCCAGCTCTATTCCGATTTTGATTCGGGTGACCTTGACACTAAACCTCTGTGAGGGGAACCCCCGAGCGGAAGGATCTCCTTCAGGTTTTTCTCTTGAAGAGTGGTCGGGACTGGTTTACTGATGGTCCTCGACTTACGACAGTTTGTTTAGTGACCGTTCGCAATGACAACCGCACTGAGAAACGGGACTTACGGCCCTTTTTCACACACTTAACCACACATGTAGCAATCCCTATGCAAATTCAGGCACTGCGCAACTGTCTCCTCTTTACGACGGTCGCAGTGCCCCGCTTTTGCGACCTTCTGACGGGCGACGTCCACGGGGAAAGCCAGGTTCACTTAACAACCGGCTGGCTGACTTAACCCCCGCAGCGATTCGCTAACGAGGGTGGCAAGAGAGGTTACAAAACGGGGCGAGACTCACTTAACGGCTGCCTCGCTTAGCGACAGGACTTTCGGGCGGAGTTGTGGCCGTAAGTCGAGAGCTGCCTGTATTTCCCACCCAACTCCTGGAGGTTGAGGGTTTGTCCTGGGGCAGCAGCCCCTTAACTCCTGGGATCAATGCAGGCGTTAATTCCACCGGTAGAGACACACGGGCGCCAGAAGGAGGCAGTCGAGTGCCATCCCCACCGTCCTGTCTGATGGCCGAGAAGATACAATACCATACAATAGCAGAGTTGGAAGGGACCTTGGAGGACATCTAGTCCAACCCCCTGCCCAGGCAGGAAGCCCTATACCATTTCAGACAAATGGCTCTCCAACATCTTCTTGAAGACTTCCAGGGTTGGGGCATTCACAATTTCTGGAGGCAACTTCTGTTCCACTGGTTAATGGTTCTAAGTGTCAGGAAATTTCTCCTCAGTTCTAAGTTGCTTCTCTCCTTGATTAGTTTCCACCCATTGCTTCTTGTTCTGCCCTCGGGTGCTTTGGAGAATAGCTTGACTCCCTCTTCTTTGGGGCAACCTCTGAGATATTGGAACAATGCTATCATGTCACCCCTAGTCCTTCTTTTCATTAAACTAGACATACCCAGCTCCTGCAACTGTTCTTCATATATGTTTGAGCCTCCAATCTCCTTATCCTCTTCGTTGCTCTTCTCTGCACTCTTTCCAGAGTCTCCACATCTTTTCTACATCATGGTGACCAAAACTGAATGCTGTATTCAGGGGTGGGTTTCAAATTTTTTAGAACCTACTCTGTAGGTGTGGCCTGTTTTGTGGGTGTGGCTTGGCAGTCATGTGACAGGTGGGAGTGGCCACCTTTTAAAATGTGGTGAAACTCATTTAACAATGCTCTTGCTTAGCAACCAAAATTTTGGACTCAATTGTGATGATAAATTCTTTCTTTCTTTCTTTCTTTCTTTCTTTCTTTCTTTCTTTCTTTCTTTCTTTCTTTCTTTCTTTCTTTCTTTCTTTCTTTCTTTCTTTCTTTCTTTCTTTCTTTCTTTCTTCTTTCCTTCCTTCCTTTTTTCCTTCCTTTCCTTTCCTTCCCGTTGGGTCACTGGCAGCGGTGGGCCAGATTTACTTCCAGGTACGCCTGTGGAACCCCCTCTCACCGGTTCTCTAAATTTCACCAACCGGTTCTCGCGAGTAGGTGCGAGCCTGCAGAAACCCACCCCTGGCCGTATTCCAGGTGTGGCCTTCCCAAGGCCTTATAAAGTGGTATTAACCCTTCAGGTGATCTTGATTCTCTCCCTCTGTTGATGCAGCCTAGAACTGGGTTGGCTTTTTTGGCAGCTGCTGCCCACGGCTGGCTCCTATTTCAATGGTTGTCCACTAGGACTCCAAGATTGCTACTAGTTGCTACTATTAGCAAGTAGCAATAGTTGCTACTATTGAGCCAGGCACCACCTCTACTGTACCTGCACATTTCATGATTCAGATCTGATGGCAGGTTGACGAAGTGGCCTCTTCCTCTTTCCGGGGTCTTTTAAGTGCCCGAGAAGAACGGCGGTCTAGCTGGACAAGAGCAAATGCAGCCCGTTGTTTGGGGTCCCCGTTCTGTTTTCCACAGCCCCTGATATGAAGAACGGCTGCAGGAACTGGGTATGTCTAGTTTGATGAAGAGAAGGACCAGGGGAGACATGATAGCAGTCTTCCGATATCTCAGAGGGTGCCACAAAGAAGAGGGAGTCAAACTATTCTCCAAGGCACCTGAGGGCAGAACAAGAAGCAATGGGTGGAAACTAATCAAGGAGAGAAGCAACTTAGAACTAAGGAGAAATTTCCTGACACTTAGAACAATTAACCAGAGGAACAGAAGTTGCCTCCAGAAGTTGTGGATGCCCCAACCCTGGAAGTCTTTAGGAATATGTTAGATAGCCATTTGTCTGAAATGGTATAAGGTTCCTGCCCACGCAGGGGGTTGGACTAGAAGACCTCCAAGGTCCCTTCCAACTCTGCTATTGTATTGTATTGTATTGATATTCCATATGTGCAAATACTTGAATAGAGCGTGGTTTTCTTAAACCAAAGAATCGTGGGATTGTGTGGGCGGAAGAGGGAACCCAGGGATCATCTAACCCAACCCTCTGCAATGCGGTCTGTTTATTAAGGCACCAGGCTAGAAACAAGGAGGTGCTGAGCTCTACTCACGGCTTAGGGACGAAAAGCAGCTGGGGACCTTTGGGCCACTCACCGGGAGACGGGGAGTTCTTTGGGCCAATCCCTGGGAGGCAGCCACTCACTCTCTGCCCGTTTCACCTTGCAGGGTTGTTGTTGTTCTTGGGGGGGGAAGAGGAGGAGGGAGGAGGATTCAGTGGGGTATTTACATAAAAAGCTAAGGATAGGAAGAAGGGAGGAAGGAAGGAAGGAAGGAAGGAGAGATGGGAGGGAGGGAGATAAAGAAGGGAGGGAGGGAGAAAGAAGGGAGGAAGGAAGGAAGGAGAGATGGGAGGGATGGAGATAAAGAAGGGAGGGAGGGAGAAAGAAGGGAGGAAGGAAGGAAGGAGAGATGGGAGGGAGATAAAGAAGGGAGGGAGGGAGAAAGAAGGGAGGAAGGAAGGAAGGAAGGAGAGATGGGAGGGAGGGAGATAAAGAAGGGAGGGAGGGAGAAAGAAGGGAGGAAGGAAGGAAGGAGAGATGGGAGGGAGGGAGATAAAGAAGGGAGGGAGGGAGGGAGGAAGGAAAAATGGGAGGGAGGGAGATAAAGAAGGAAGGAAGGAAGGAGAGGGGGTAGATAAAGAAGGGAGGGAGGAAGGAATAAGGAAGGGAGGGTGGAAGGAAGGGTGAAAGAAGGGAGAAAGAAGGGAGAAAGAAGGGAAATGAGGCAAGGAGGGAGAGAGAGGAGGGAGGGAAAGAGGAAGGAAGGGAGGAAGGCGAGGGAAAGGAAAGAAGGAGAGATGGGAGGGAGATAAAGAAGGGAGGGAGGAAGAAAGGAGAGATGGGAGGGAGGGAGATAAAGAAGGGAGGGAGGGAGAAAGAAGGGAGGAAGGAAGGAAGAAAGGAGAGATGGGAGGGAGATAAAGAAGGGAGGGAGGGAGGAAGGAAGGAAGGAGAGATGGGAGGGAGGGAGATAAAGAAGGAAGGAAGGAAGGAAGGAGAGGGGGGAGATAAAGAAGGGAGGGAGGAAGGAAGAAGGAAGGAAGGGAGGGTGGAAGGAAGGAAGCGAAAGAAGGGAGAAAGAAGAGAGAAAGAAGGGAAATGAGGCAAGGAGGGAGAGAGAGGAGAGAGGGAAAGAGGAAGAGAGGGATGAAGGTGAGGGAAAGGAAAGAAGGAGAGATGGGAGGGAGGGCTAAGAAGGGAGGAAGGAAGGAAGGAGAGATGGGAGGGAGGGAGATAAAGAAGGGAGGGAGGGAGAAAGAAGGGAGGAAGGAAGGAGAGATGGGAGGGAGGGAGATAAAGAAGGGAGGGAGGGAGAAAGAAAGAAGGGAGGAAGGAAGGAAGGAGGAAGGAGAGATGGGAGGGAGGGAGATAAAGAAGGAAGGAAAGAAGGAAGGAGAGGGGGGAGATAAAGAAGGGAGGAAGGGAGGAAGGAGAAGGAAGGAAGGGTGGAAGGAAGGAAGGGAAAGAAGGGAGAAAGAATGGAAATGAGGCAAGGAGGGAGAGAGAGGAGGGAGGGAAAGAGGAAGGGAGGAAGGCAAGGGAAAGGAAAGAAGGAGAGGTGGGAGGGAGGGCTAAGAAGGGAGGATGGAAGGAAGGAAGGGAAAGGAGGGAGGCGGAGAGAAAGGAGATAAGGGAAGGATGGAAGGAGGGGGAGGGAGAGAGAAAAGAAGGAAAAAAGGGAATGAGAAAGAAGGAGGGAGAAAAACGAGAGTAAAAGGTGAGAAGGATTGAGAGAGAAAAGGGAGGAATAGAGGGAGAGAGAGAAAATGCCAAGACAAAAGAAGGAGGGAGTGGGAAGGAAGGGAAGGAAGGAGACATCAATGAGAGAGTAAAAGAAAGGATGGAGAAAAAAGAAGGGGGGGACAGAGAAAGGGAGGGAGAAGAAGCGAGGAAGGAAAAGAGCAAAAAGGAGGAAGGGAAAAGAAGGAAGATGGGAAGGGAAAAATGAGAGAATAAAAGGAAGGACCGAGAGAGAGAAGATGGGAGGAGCAGAGAGAGGAAGAGGGGGGAAGAAGCAGGGAACAAAAAGGAAGGAAGAAGGAGAGAGGGAAAAGAAAGGAGGGAGAAAAAGGAAGAAAGGAAGGAGGAAAGCCAAGCAAAAGGAAGAGTAGACTTTAGAGGCATTGCCGGAATTCCCCATTTGCCGTCTCCAGCAAAACGTGGCTCCAGACATTTTCCCTCCCAGGCTAAATAGATGCGCAAAAGTTGCCTCCATCAGGAGAGGCACACAATGAAGGCTCTGGGATGCACATATCGCAAGCGGCCGCAAGAAAGTGTGGAGTCAGAGGGAAAAAGATTCATATCTACGGATTAAAATTAATTGCATAAGATCACATAAGATCACGTTTGCAAAAATCCTTGCTCTGGATCTGCATTTTCCAAGCCTTCTCTTGCATGCAGGAAACATGGACCTTTCGTGAACATTTCTGAAGGAGGAGGAGGAGGAGGAGATGGAGGAGTGGGGGGGGAGGAGGAGGAGGAGGAGGAGGAGGAGAAGAAGAAGAAGACGAAGGAGAAGAAGAAGGAGAAGGAGAAGGAGAAGGAGAAGAAGGAGAAGGATGAGGAGGAGGTGGAGAAGGATGAGGTGGAGAAGGCGAATGGGGGAAGAAAGAGGAGAAAAGGAGAAGAGAATGACGTAGAAGGATAAGAAATAGCAAAAGGAGGAGGAGGTGGTAAGGAAGGATGGAAGGGAGAAGGAGAGGAGGAGGAGGAGGAGGAGGAGGAGGAGGAGGAGGAGAAGAAGAAGAAGAAGAAGATGATGATGATGATGATGATGGGGGGGGGGAGGGAAAGGAGATGGAGGAGATGGAGGAGGAGGAGGAGGAGGAGGAGATGGAGAAGACCAAAAAAGATGGAGGAGATTAAGGAGGAGAAGGAAAAGATGGAGAAGAAGGAGAAGGAGTTGGAGATGAAGATGATGGACATGGAAAAGCCAGAAGAGGAGAACAAGGAAAAGGAGATGGAGAAGAAGAAGAAGACGAAGGAGGAGGAGGAGGAGGAGGAGGAGGAGGAGGAGGAGGAAAACATGAACAAAATGGAGTAGATGGAGCAGAAGGAAAAAGAGATGGAGAAGATGACAGATGTAAAAGATAGATGAGGAGAAGGAGATGGAGAAGATCAAGGTGGAGGACAAGAAAAATATGATGTAGATGGAGAAGCTGGAGAAGGAGAAGAAGGAAATGGAGAAGATAGAGAAGATGGGGAAGGAGGAGGAGATTGAGAAGATTAAGGAGGAGGACAAGGAAAAGCTGGAGAAGATGGACAAGATGGACAAGGAGGAGGAGGAGATGGAGAACCTCAAGAAGACGACGAAGAAGAAGAAGATGGAGAAGATGAACCAAGTAGATAAGATGGAGAAGGAATAGGAGATGCAGACGAAGGAAAAAGAGTTGAGGAAGACAAAGGAGATGGAGAAGGACACGGTGGGGGTGAGAAGACATGAGGCAGATGGGGAAGAGGAAGAAGGGAAAGGAGGAAAACAAAACAGAGATGAGAGAAAGGAAGGAAAGAAGAAAGAAACACCTTGTTTAGAGATGCCACCAAGGATCAAAACACAGCAAGCCAGCATCCCTTCCCAAACCATCTTCAAAAGGACCCAGGGGTTCAATAATGTCGCTTCTACTCCTGGCCGGTGAGCGATTTTTCAACCAGGCCTGGTCTTCTCTGAACCTCGCTCATCCAAGGGATGGTTAATTTGACGGCTGTATTTGGGGCCAACGTAGGCCTTGAGTCTGATGGTTGGCACCGTGGGCATCTCCTGCAACTGAGGTGCGTGTGCCTATGAGCTCTAGAAGAGGTTGCATCCATGCGGAGGGGCCTTGGCCTGGCCTAGGGGGTGTGTCTGAAGGCATCTAGGCCAACCCCCTGCTCAGGGAGGAGACCTGACCCCATGTCAGACAGGTGGCTGTCCAGGCTCTTCTTAAAAGCCTCCAGGGATGGAGCATTCACCACCTCTGGTGGCAAGCCGTTCCACTGGTTCACTATCCTCCTGTTAGGAGGTTTTGCCTTCGTTCCAGGCTGCTTCTCTCCTTGATGAGTTTCCATCCGTTGCTTCTTGCCCTGGCCCTCTGGTGCTTTGGAGAAGAGGCTGACCCTTTAGAAGGGAACAGAACTGGAACGGGCCTTGGAGGTCTTCTAGTCCAACCCTCTGCTCCATGAGGAGACCCTAGTTGACCCCCTTCTTCTTCTTTGGGGCACTTGTCTGAAATGGTACTCTCCTGCATGGGTAGTGGGCTGGACTAGAAGACCTCCAAGGTCCCTTCCAACTATTCTGTTCTGCTGTATCCCTATCCCTATCCCTATCCCATCCCATCCCATCCCATCCCATCCCATCTTCTATTCTATTCTATTCTATTCTATTCTATTCCATTCCATTCCATTTCATTCCATTCCATTCCATTCCATTCCATTCTTCATTCCAATATATTCTATTCTATTCTATTCTATTCCATTCTTCATTCCAATATATTCTATTCTATTCTATTCTATTCTATTCTATTCTATTCTATTCTATTCTATTCTATTCTATTCTATTCCATTCTTCATTCCAATATATTCTATTCTATTCTATTCCATTCTTCATTCCAATATATTCTATTCTATTCTATTCTTCATTCCAATATATTTTATTCTATTCTATTCTATTCCATTCTTCATTCCAATATATTCTATTCTATTCTATTCTTCATTCCAATATCTATTCTATTCTATTCTATTCTTCATTCCAATATCTATTCTATTCTATTCTTCATTCCAATATCTATTCTATTCTATTCTTCATTCCAATATCTATTCTATTCTATTCTATTCTATTCCATTCCATTCCATTCTATTTCAATATCTATTCTATTCTATTCTATTCTTCATTCCAATATCTATTCTATTCTATTCTATTCTATTCTATTCTATTCTATTCCATTCTATTCCATTCCATTCCAATATCTATTCTATTCTATTCTATTCTATTCTATTCTATTCTATTCTATTCTGTTCTGTTCCGTTCCGTTCCATTCCGTTCCATTTTATTCTCTCTTCTCTTCTCTTCTCTTCTCTTCTCTTCTCTTCTCTTCTCTTCTCTTCTCTTCTCTTCTCTTCCCTTCTCCTAGTTGACCCTCTTCTTCTTTGGGGCAGCCCCTCGAAACCTGGATGGCTGCTCTTCTTATGGCCCCTAATTCTTCTCTTCTCTAGACTGGCCAAAAGCCCAAACCCTCCCACCGTCCGTCGTATGCTTTCGTCTCCAGGCCTTTGAGCGTCTGTGGGGCTCTTTGAACTTTGGCCAAAGCCTCCCAACATTTCTGGGTAATCCGGGGACCAAAACCGGATGCCTTCTTCCAGGCGGGGCCTTGCTCAGCCGTTGCGGAGCCAGGGTGGCTGAGCTGCTTCTTCCCACCGAGGACGACCGGAGCCTCATTTCCCTTTCTGCCTGCGGGCGTTCCTCCGCTCTGCGCGTGGGCTGGTGCCGTGCCCTGGCAGACTGCTGCCTGGGCAGATCGGTGGGAACCGCCTGGCACACACTCGGCACTTCTCGCCCGCTGCCAATCCGGATGTGCCGGGAGAGGCAGCATCTCCTGCTCCGCTCAGCCCTTCAAGGTTTCCCTGGCGGTTTTTCTCCCGAGGGGCTGACTGGGGCTGCCCGCTTACAGGTACAGACGGACGGAGTTGGAAGGGAGCTTGGAGGTCATCTAGTCCAACCCCCTGCCACACCCAAGCCGGAGACCCTCCACCGTTTGTGACAGAGGGCAGTCCAGCCTCTTCTTGAAAGCTTCCAGGGATGAAGCTCCCACAACTTCTGTCTGCCTGCCTGCCTGCCTGCCTGCCTACCGACCGACCGACCGACCGACCGACCGACCTACCTACCTACCTACCTCTATCTAACACAGGGGTCTCCAACCTTTGCAACTTTAAGTCTGAAGGACCTCAGCTGGCTGGAGAAGTCTGGGAGCTGAAGTCCTTCAGACTTAAAGTTGCAAAGGTTGGAGACCCCTGCTTTACGAAGACCTTGAAGAATCCTAGGCCCAAGACAGAGCCTTGGGGTTCATCCACTGCTGGAAATGGACAGGTCTAGTTTGAGGAGAAGAAGGACCAGGGGAGGCAGGAGAGCATCTTCCAGTATCTCAGGGGTTGCCCCAAAGAAGAGGGAGTCAAGCTATTCTCCAAGGCACCAGGGGGCAGGACAAGAAGCAATGGGTGGAAACTAATCAAGGAGAGAAGCAACTTAGAACTCAGGAGGAATTTCCTGACAGGGAGGACAATTAGCCAATGGAACAGCTTGCCACCAGAAGTTGTGAATGCCCCAACACTGGAGGTTTTTAAGAAGAGATTGGAGAGCCATTTGCCTGAAGTGATGTAGGGTTTCCTGCCTAGGCAGGGGGTTCCACTAGAAGACCTCCAAAATCCCTCCAAACTCTGTTATTCTATTGTCTACTTCCCTCCTCTCCCTCCCCACCATATAGTACAAGACAATAGCAGAGTTGGAAAGGGACCTTGGAGGTCTTCTAGTCCAACCCCCTGCCTAGGCAGGAGCCCTGTGCCATTTCAGACAGTAGATGTAGTACCATTAAGGACCACACGTAGTACCACGTAACGATACCATGTGGCACCACTGAGAATTGTGGGAGTGGAAGTCCACGGCTCTTAATGTTCAGCCAGTCCTGCTTCAAGGCAATTCAATTCGGCTTCTCGGCTTTGGTCCCAGCGCCGCGACCAATACCCACGCCTTAAATGTGACCGCTTTGCTAAACCGTACAGGAAATCCTCGATTTACAACTATACAATGTCCGACTTACGACCGGTCCTCAAAATTATAACGGTGTCCTCTTGGTCGCATGGTGAAAAACTGGACTTTTGGCCTCTCTTTGCGATGGTGGCAGCCCTCCAGGCTCCCCTGATCCTCATGGGGGATCTTCCCGGAAGCTTTTCCCGCAAGCAAAATCAGTGGATTCCTTTCACAAACTCTGCGACTCATTTAACGACCGTGGCCAAAATGGTCGCAAAACAGAACGCGACTCGCCTAACGACCCCATTGCTTCCTGACGGGAAGTTCCAGTTGACCATTGTGGCTGTAAATTGAGAAACGACCTGGATTAGGCAGTCCTCGGCTTACGACCAAAACGGAACCCCACATTTAAGCCAGAGAGTTGTTCGGTGAGTTTTGCGCTGTATTACGTCCTTTCTCGTCACCGCGGCTAAGCGAACCGCTATTGTCGTTAAGCGAGTAGCACCGTCGTTAAGTGAATCCACATTCCCCTTGGACCAGGGGTGGGCAACCTTTGCAACTTTAAGTCTGAAGGACTTCAGCTCCCAGAATTCTCCAGCCAGCTCAGCTGGCTGGAGAAGTCTGGGAGCTGAAGTCCTTCAGACTTAAAGTTGCAACGGTTGGAGGCCCCTGGCCCAGGGCCTGACACTGACAGCTTTGCTGGCTGGAGAAGTCTGGGAGCTGAAGTCCTTCAGACTTAAAGTTGCAACGGTTGGAGACCCCTGGCCCAGGCCCTGACACTGACAGCTTTGCTGGCTGGAGAATTCTGGGAGCTGAAGTCCTTCAGACTTAAAGTTGCAAAGGTTGGAGATCCCTGGCCCAGGCCCTGACACTGACAGCTTTGCTGGCTGGAGAAGTCTGGGAGCTGAAGTCCTTCAGACTTAAAGTTGCAAAGGTTGGAGACCCCTGGCCCAGGCCCTGACTCTGACAGTTTTGCTGGCTGGAGAAGTCTGGGAGCTGAAGTCCTTCAGACTTAAAGTTGCAAAGGTTGGAGACCCCTGACCCAGGCCCTGACACTGACAGCTTTGCTGGCTGGAGAAGTCTGGGAGCTGAAGTCCTTCAGACTTAAAGTTGCAACGGTTGGAGGCCCCTGGCCCAGGCCCTGACACTGACAGCTTTGCTGGCTGGAGAAGTCTGGGAGCTGAAGTCCTTCAGACTTAAAGTTGCAACGGTTGGAGACCCCTGGCCCAGGCCCTGACACTGACAGCTTTGCTGGCTGGAGAATTCTGGGAGCTGAAGTCCTTCAGACTTAAAGTTGCAAAGGTTGGAGATCCCTGGCCCAGGCCCTGACACTGACAGCTTTGCTGGCTGGAGAAGTCTGGGAGCTGAAGTCCTTCAGACTTAAAGTTGCAAAGGTTGGAAACCCCTGGCCCAGGCCCTGACACTGACAGCTTTGCTGGCTGGAGAAGTCTGGGAGCTGAAGTCCTTCAGACTTAAAGTTGCAAAGATTGCCCACCCCTGCCTTAGACCTTGCTTGTCCGAAAGTCACTAAAGGGGAGCACCACCACTCCAGGAAACCCCGGCTGTCATAAATACGCGCCGCTTGGCCAGCGTCCAAATTTCGATCGTAGAGTCCCCTTTTGCGGCGCCCCGGCTCCTCCGAATGGTCACTAAGTGATTGGTCGTAAGTCGAGGACCGCCTCGAACATGCCCGTAAGAAGGCGAGCCGCCTGCTGTTTCGCTGCCAAGCTTTTGCTGCCACGCAGCCCTCCGTAGCTCCGGGGCAGCCGAGTAGATTCAGCCCAGCGTTGACGAAATGAAACTCCCCGAACGGGTCTGGGTGCGAGGAGGAAGGAATCGCTACCTCAGCGGCTGGAGGAAAGATGCTGCTTCAGAGAACAGGAGGGGGGGTGTCCTCCTGCCACCCCCACCACCCCAGTGATGAGGGCCACTGCCCCCCACCCCCATCCTCGCGCCCAGAGGTGGGTTTATTTAAATCTTTTCTGGCAAAGGCGGGCACCTGCTGAAACAGGCCCGGCCTCGGTAAGTGACAACCGGGCTCTGCTCTCGGCTGCCTCAGTTTCCCCTTTGACCTCCTCGGGGCCGGCTCCTTCCCTCCCCAGGTGGCAAAACAGGTTGGGAGGGCGAGGTGCTTCCTCACACCTGTCGGGCACCACCGGGGACAATTCTCCCAGGAGACAGCGGAGACTCCGAGGCAGGTAGGAAGGGAGGGAGGGAGGGAGGGAGGCTCTCCACCGCTCCACCTGGGGCTCGAAGGAAGGGGTTTTTTGTCTTCTCCCACCCCTTTTCCTCCCCTGATCTCTGCACATGCTCGGGGGGCACTGCAGTGGCGGTGCCCGAGAAGCCAAAAATCAGGGCTTGCCTGGCAGGGGTTGGCCGCTCACTTTTCGCATTCCCTTGGCACAAACTTTTCAAGCGTTGCCTCTGATGCAAGAAACGGCTCAACGGTCAAGGAGGGTGGACGTTGGAGAGAGTCACTGTAACTCTGGGTGTGTGTGTGTTTGTGTTTGTGTTGCGTAGAAAGAGAAGTTGAAGCAGGGGACAGACGACAAGCTCCCTGTCAGTTAACCGGCTCTGTGAAAAACCAGGTGATTTGGGGTTTTGGGGGGGGAAATCGGACACAATTAACCAGTGGAACTGCTTGCCACCAGAAGCTGTAGATGCTCCATCAGGGGAGGTTTTTAAGAAGAGACTGTCTGAATTGGTGGAGGGTTTTCTGTCTGAGGAGGGAGTTGGACCAGAAGACCTTCCAGGTACTTTCCTACTCTGTTCTTCTCTCCTCTCCTCTTCTGTCTTCTCTTCTCCTCTTTTATCTCCTCCTCCTCTTCTATTTTCTCCTTTATCTTCTCTACTCTTCTCCTCTTTTATCTCTTCTCCTATCTTCTTCTCCTCTTCTGTCTTCTCCTCTTCTTTTTTCTCTTCTCCTATCTTCCTAACTTCTATCTTCTCTTCTTTTATCTCTTCTATCTTCTCTTCTGTCCTATCATCTCTTCTCTTCTATCTTCTCCTCTATCTTCTCTTCTCCTCTTTTATCTCCTCTTCTCCTATCTTCTATCTTTTCATCTTCTTTTTTCTCTTCTCTTCTCCTATCTTCCTAACTTCTCTTCTCTTCTATCTCTTCTATCTTTTCTTCTATTTTATCTCTTCTCTTCTATCTTCTCTTCTATTTTATCTCTTCTATCTTCTCTTCTGTCCTGTCTTCTCCTCTTCTCTTCTATCTTCTCCTTTATCTTCTCTTCTCCTCTTTTATCTCTTCTCCTATCTTCTCCTCTTCTGTCCTCTTTTTTTCTCTTCTCTTCTCCTATCTTCCTAACCTCTTCTATCTCTTCTATCTTCTCTTCTGTCCTCTCTTCTCCTCTTCTCTTCTATCTTCTCCTTTATCTTCTCCTCTCCTCTATCTTCTCCTCTTTTATCTCCTCCTCTTCTCCTATCTTCTCTTCTATCTTTTCATCTTCTTTTTTCTCTTCTCTTCTCCTTTCCTAACCTCTTCTCTTCTATCTCTTCTATCTTCTCTTCTGTCCTCTCTTCTCCTCTTCTCTTATCTTCTCTATCTTCTCTTCTCCACTATCTTCTTTTATCTCCTCTTCTATCTTCTCTTCTGTCTTCTCCTTTTCTATTTTCTCTCCTTTTCTCCTATCTTCCCACTCTTCTCTTCTATCTTCTCTTCTATTTTATCTCTTCTCTTCTACCTTCTCTTCTATCTCCTCTTCTCCTCTTCTATCTTCTCTTCTCCTTTCTTCTCTGTCTTCTCTTATCTTCTATCTCCTCCTCTTTTGTCTCCTCTTCTCCTATTTTCTCTTCTCCTATCTTCCTAACTTCTATTTTCTCGTCTATCTTCCTATCTTCTCTTCTATTTTATCTCTTCTCTTCTTCTCTTCTCTTCCCTTCTGTGTTCTATTTTCTCTTCTCTTCTCCTATCTCTCCTATCTTCTATTTTATCTCTTCTCTTCTTCTATCTTCTCTTCTGTCTTCTCCTCTTCTCCTCTTCTATCTTCTCCTTTATCTTCTCTTCTCTATCTTCTCTTCTCTTTTATCTCCTCTTCTCCTATCTTCTCCTCTTCTGTCTTCTCCTCTTCTTTTTTCTTTTCTCTTCCCCTATCTTCTCCTCTTCTGTCTTCTCCTCTTCTTTTTTCTTTTCTCTTCTCCTATCTTCCTAACTTCTCTTCTCTTCTATCTTCTCTATTTTATTTCTTCTATCTTTTCTTCTATTTTATCTCTTCTCTTCTATCTTCTCTTCTGTCTTCTCCTCTTCTATCTTCTCTTCTCCTCTTTTATCTCTTCTCCTCTTCTGTTCTCTTCTATTTTCTCTCCTCCTCTTCTCTACTTTATCTCTTCTTCTCTCTTCTTCTATTTTATCTCTTCTCTTCTATCTTCTCTTCTGTCTTCTCTTCTATCTTCTCTTCTCTTTTATCGCTACTACTCTTCTGTCTTCTCTCCTCTTTTATTTTCTCTTCTTTTCTCCTATCTTCCCACTCTTCTCTTCTATCTTCTCTTCTATTTTATCTCTTCTCTTCTACTCTTCTATCTTCTCTTCTCCCTTCTCCTCTTCTATTTTCTCTTCCCTTCTCCTATCTTCCTATCTTCTCTTCTATTTCTTCTCTTTTTCTCTTCTATCTTCCCTTCTGTCTTCTCTTCTCCTCTTCTATCCTCTTCTCTTCTCCTCTCTTCTTCCCTTCCCTTCCCTTTTCTTCTCTTCTCTTCTCTTTTCTCCCCTCCACTCCCCTCTCCTCTCCTCTCCCCTTCCCTTCCCTTCCCTTCTCAACCTCATAGGGACTCAGCCCATTAACTGATCACTTAGCCCAGACATTTATTTACACCGTTTCTTCTGGTGTTCAGGACTAACCAGACTTAGCCTGGGTTGGGAATACTGTACAGCTGCGTTTCTCCCTCCTCCCCCCCCCCCCCCGGTCTGAGCTGAGAAGTTGTGTGAAGCCGCTTCATTCAGGAGACCCTCCTTTCCCCTCGGTAGACAAGGACAAAGGGAGAACTGATGGCGAATGTCTTCTTTGTAAAACTTGTCTCAAGCCGTGAGTCTGATTCATGAGGACTAGAATCTCGGCCAAGATTTTGCCAGCCAAAGATCCATGGTACAATTTTCCTGGGGAATCACAGCCAATCCGTGGAGCCGGTTTAGCAGCAGAGAGAGGCTCCTCTTGACCCAGCAGAAGGTCTGGAAGGGTGACCCACCCGATATCAAACCCTCGATTTCTTTTGCTGGGTAGGAAGTCCAACTTTCTGGCCATCAATCTCCAGTTCCAAGGCCCAACGGCATCAGGTTGAACAGTTTAACAGATGAACAGAGTTGGGAGGGACCTTGGAGGTCATCTAGTCCAACCCCCTGCCCAAGCAGGAGACCCTGCTCCATTTCTGACCGAGGGCAGTCCAGTCTCTCCTTGAAAGCCTCCAGGGATGAAGCTCCCACAACTTCTGAAGGCAACTCCTGTTCCATGGGTGGAAGGCTCTCGTTGTCAGGAAATTTCTCTTTATTTCTAGGTTGAATCTCTCTCCTGGGTCAGTTTCCATCCATCCTTCCTTGTCTGACCTTCGGGGGGGCTTTGGAAAACAGCTCGAGCCCCTCCTCCTCTTTGTGGCAGCCCCTCAAATTTTGGCAGGCTGCCATCCTGTCTCCCCTGGTCCTTCTCTTCCCTAGACCAGCCGTGCCCAGGTCCTGCAACCGGTCATCCAGATCCTGAGCCGATTTTCTAGGGCTGTGATGGCGAACCTATGGCACAGGTGGCACGCAGAGCCATTTCTTAGGGCACGCGAGGCATTGCCCTGTCAGCTCCAGTGCTGGCCAGCTGACTTCGGCCTTCTTTTGAGGCTGTTTTTGGCCCTCCGGAGGTTTAGGGAAGCCTCCTAAAGGCTGTGGAGGGCGAAAAACCAGCCCTACGGCCAAACCAGAAGTCCATTCCCAAACTTGAGGTTTGCCCGTAGGGCAGTGGTGGGTTTCAATTTTTTTTAGAACCTACTCTGTAGGTGTGGCCTATTTTGTGGCCGTGGCTTGGCAGTCATGTGACAGGGTGGGAGTGGCCACCTTTTAAAATGTGGTGAAACTCATTTAGCAACGCTCTTGCTTAGCAACCAAAATTTTAAACTCAATTGTGATGATAGATTCTTTCTTTCTTTCTTTCTTTCTTTCTTTCTTTCTTTCTTTCTTTCTTTCTTTCTTTCTTTCTTTCTTTCTTTCTTTCTTTCTTCCTTTCTTTCCTTTCCTTTCCTTTCCTTCCTGTTGGGTCACTGGCAGCGGCGGGCCAGATTTACTTCCAGGTACGCCGGTGGAACCCCCTCTCACCGGTTCTCTAAATTTCACCAACCGGCTCTCGCGAGTAGGTGCGAGCCTGCAGAAACCCACCACTGCCGTAGGGCCAGTTTTTTGCCCTCCGGAGGCATCAGGGAAGCTCCTGAAGCCTCCGTAGGGCCTCCAGGGGTGTGGGGGAGGCTGTTTCCACCCCATACACACACATTGGGGTCACCAGCATAGCATTATGGGTGTGGCACACCTGTGCATGACACCCCTCCCTGCGCTCCCCCCACTTTTGGCACACGATCCCCAAAAGGTTAACCATCCCTGTTCTAAGGGGGATGGCTATTCCTTCCAGCTGGGGGTCACCTGCAGATGTGACGCGTCCCCCTTCTGTTCCCACAGCTGAGCCTTTTATGACGATGGGGAAGAGTCCTGGGCCTAAGGCAGAACCTTGGCTCACTTCCCTCCGTGTAGACCAGGGGTTCCCAAACTTGGCAACTTGAAGACTTGTGGACTTCAACTCCCAGAGTCCCCAAGTCTTCAAGTTGCCAAGTTTGGGAACCCCTGGTGTAGACGTAGACCCACCGAGGACGCCTCGGCGTTCCATCGCTGGACGTTCTCAAGAGGAAACTGGACAGCCAGTCATCTGGAACGTTATAGCGTCTCCTGCTTGAGCAGGGGGGTTGGACTAGATGACCTCCGAGGGCCCTGCTCGCTCCGTCCTCCTGTTACTCTTCCCCGTGGGCCAGGAGACGGCATTGCGAAGGGCTGTAGTAACAACACAAGGGAGGCTTAAGCATGCGCTACCGCAAACCTGCCTTTAGTCATCCCCCAGGAGGACGGGTGATTCGGCCGGCGAGCAAGCCATGGCACGCCACCGCAGTCCAGAGATTCCGCCTGCGAAACGCCCCCAGAAGCCACATCCTGAGTGTGCGGTGTGCCTTGGTGTACACCTCATCCCAGGCAGGTTGTCGTGCCCGGGTGTGATGCCCCTTCGTCAGACCCGCAAAAGGAAACGCAGGCGGCGGTTGGGCAGCCAGAGTTTCCCCAAGGGGCTCCTTAATTTAGATTAGATTTAGATTAGATTTATTTAACTTATGTACCGCTCCCTTTCCCAAAAAGGGACTCGGGGCGGTGCACAGGAAATTAAAAAAGCATATAAAAAACAAAACAATATACAAAATTTAAAATCAAATTAAATTATAACCCTGTGCTAAACATTTACAATAAATTAAGACTATTCCCCTTAAAAAACCGATTTAAACAATTTAATTTAATCTATTTAGACTTTTCTACCGCCCCCTCTCCGGGCAGGACTCGGGGCGGCGCACAGCAGGTAAAATACAAATAGTAGATACATCTCAATAAATACATTCAACCACTAAAACCCAAATTAATAACTGTGCTAAAAAGTTTAAAACACTAGAACTCCAAAAAATAGTTAGTAAAATCGAAGTCAGAAGTCTGAACCTTCTCCTTCTCGAAGTACCCCAAAGACCCTCCCACCCCCCAAGGCAAGCAGGACCCACCTCTGCCCGGGCAGCCCCACACACCTGGGCCACACTGGAAGGTGGCGGGGGGAAGAGAGAAGACCCCCTTGAATGACCAAAGGTATTATTGACTTGACAAAGTCAAGAGGGCTGCGGCAGCTACGCCAGCAAAGGGCCCCCCCTCCCATGCTATTTTCAGGGGGGGGGAGATGCTTTGGGACCCCCAGGGAGCCCCCTACTCCTTCCCCCCTGCCCCCCAGAGTGCAAGGGGGGCTGTTTCTTTTGCCTCTCCGCGGCCGGATCTTTTGGGAAAGCAGCATTTCCTCTCCTCCCCCAGGCAGGTTGTCCTCCAGAGAGAGGTGAGGAGGATTAGAAACATCCTGGAAGAAGCACGTGTGCATATGTACACACACACAAACACACAAACACACACACATATATATATACACAGCAACTCCACCGCCCCCCCGCCCGATTTCATTCTAGGTGAGTGGGGAATTCCTCCCCTACTTAAAAATGGAGAAAACTCCTTTCTTTCTTTCTTTCTTTCTTTCTTTCTTTCTTTCTTTCTTTCTTTCTTTCTTTCTTTCTTTCTTTCTTTCTTTCTTTCTTTCTTTCTTTCTTTTTCTTCCTCTCTCTTTCTTCTTCCTTCCTCTCATTTTTCCTCCCCCCTCCCCTTTTCCTTTCTCTTCTCTTCTCTTCTCTTCTCCTCTCCTCTCCTCTTCTCCTCTCCTCTCCTCCTCTCCTCTTTTCCCTTCCCTTCCCTTTCCTTCCCTTCCACTCCACTCCATTCTATTCTCTTTCCTTATTCTATTCTGTTCTGTTTTATTCTATTCTTCAGATACAGAAGGATCTTGACAAACTTGAACATTGGGCACTATCTAATAAAATGAAATTCAAGGGTGAAAAGTTTAAGGTTCTACATTTAGGCAAGAAAAACAAAATGCACAGGTACAGTATAGGTGGTACCTTGCTCAATAGTAGCAACTGTGAGAGGGATCTTGGAGTCCTAGTGGACAACCATTGAAATAGGAGCCAGCAGTGTGCAGCAGCTGCCAAAAAAGCCAACACAG